>VDFB02383337.1:0-42165 GCA_007258455.2 Sequoia sempervirens | reverse complement strand
CCAAAAGTGTAATGAATTCCACCTTCAAATTTTAGATCAACTCTTTGGTGACATAAATATGGAATTTCCCTTTTTTTCACCTGATTGGAACAAATAAAATGCTCGCATTATTTGCAGTGTTGGAAAACACATTGTCCCATGTCAGTTAGTTCATTATGAAAAGTGTTTTTTGTTATGCTCCAAGAATGTGATGAAGACCACTTTCAAATTTTTGAACAACTCTTTGGTATAGTAAAAAATGTATTTCACTTTCTTCATATGATTGGAACAAAAATAATGCTCGCATTATTTGTGCACAGTGTTGGAAAACACACTATTCTGTCTCAGTTATTCCCTCATGAAAATATTTTGTTTCATTACAACCAAGAATGTAATGAAGTCCACTTTCAAATTTTTGAACAAGTTTTGGTACAGTCAAAATGACATTTCATTTTCCTCATTTGATTGGATGAAATAAAATGCTCACATTGTTTGCAGTGTTGGAAAACACAAGTTATCTCCTCTCAATTATTCCCTCATGAAAAGTTTTTGTTCCGTATGTTGAAAAAATGTAATGAAGTCACCCTTCATATTTTAGAACAACTCTTCGGTGATGTAAATATGGGATTTTCCTTTTTTCATCTTGTAGACATGAAAAATGTATCGATTGATCCTATACACTTGATCCTGATTTTACTAACACCATTTCATCTTGAATCATCTCTTTTACTAATCAATTTAATTGACTAATCTTTATTCGATTAAATTCATCACATTCCATCTCTTAATTGAATAAATCAATTTTATTTGATTAAGTCGCCATCTCCCTTTTAATTAAATAAATCAAATTATTTAATTATTCTCTAAAGTCTTTCTATTAAATTAAATAAATTAATCTTTATTTGATTTAATCTAACATCATCCCTAATTAAATAAATCAAAACTTTATTAAATCCAAAATCATATTCCTCTCATTTTGATTTAAATTAATCCAAATTAAGTCAAATTGTCAAATCACGACCTCCTCTTAATTAATCAAACTGACATCAAGTAATCTTTAACCATCAAACCTCTAACTTTTGCAACTTTAAAAATCATTTTAATTGATTTATTAAATCTCTATTTTCCAAAAGGCATCAAAAGTGAATATTTTGTTAAAAATCCTCCTAAAAGGGTTTAGCATCCAACAAGGCATTAAACCTCTATATGTCCTTTTGTTTTGAGCCAAGTGGGTATTAATTTATTTTCTTCCTCCAACTTGTCAAGCCACTAATTTTGAAATTCCACCACTAGATGAATACTACAGTAATGATCTAAAATGTACGCACCTTTGTCCAAATTTCATATGTTTACAAGTGGTATTGTGTCATTGGCTGCGTTTCTGATCCTTACATCTATCCATTTTTCCTCATCCTCCATCTCTCTCACTATAAATAAGAGTTCTTATTTCTTGATTTTAGATCCACAACTTCATAAAGACATTTGTCTTTAGATTTTTACTTTCTCATCCATTGTCTATCTTATATTTTCATACAAAGTTATGTATGGATTTCACTATGAGGCTACCAAATCTCTGCAACAAATCATCATTCATTATAAGGATTGGGAAAGGTCCATTTTCCACATCAAAATGGCACCAATTCCCCCATGGGATTGAGAGTTTGTTGCATTAAATAGGATTTGATAACTTTTATTTGTGTTCTTCATTCTATTTCTTGTTTTGTGCATTTCAAATGAATTCTATGGGGAATGATGTTTCTAACTTGCATTTTGGACTAATTGTATGTTTTTTCATCATGTTTGTGCAGGTCTAGGATCACTATTCACACATCTGATTGGAACAAATAAAATGATCGCATTATTTTGACTATTGGAAAACACATTGTCCCATGTCAGTTAGTTCTTTATGAAGAGTTTTGTTTCATTATGCTCCGAGAATGTAATGAAGTCCACTTTCAAATTTTTGAACTACTCTTTGCTATAGTCAAAATGTCATTTCATTGTCTTCATCTGATTGGAACAAATAAAATGCTCGCATTATTTGCAGTGTTGGAAAACACACTGTCTCCTCTTAGTTGCAGAGGGTTTTACAACACTATATGGGGTGCTTGTTTCTTAACACCTAGGGTTTTCCAACATGAATTTTTACAAAACATAATGAATGTCTTGAAAATATTTTGTATTTTAGACAGTGCAAATGTATTGAAAGGCCCCTTCAAAATTTATAAGGACTTTTAATTTGAGTAAAAAATTGCATTTAAAATTCTCATGATTGAAAAAAAGTGCACAAAATAATTGAAATTTGGAAAACACAATGTGGGTTTCTAGTTATTTGAATCTCTTTGTTTAAATGTAAAGGGTTGTCTCACAGTGGGTTGCTTGCTTCTTAACACCTATAGTTTTGCAACATGGAATTTTACAAAATAGTATGAATGTCTTGAAATTCACACCTTCCATTGTTGTGTTTAAATTTCGCATGATTGAAAAAAAAGTGCACAAAATATTTGTAATTTGGAAAACATAATGTGGGTTTTCAGTTATTTGAATCTCCTTGTTTAAATGTAAAGGGTTGTCTCACAGTGGGTTTCTTGCTTCTTAACATGTAGGGTTTTGCAACATGGAGTTTTACAAAATAGTATGAATGTCTTGAAAATCAACCTTCCATTTTTGTGTTTAAATTTTGCATGATTGAAAAAAAAAGTGCACAAAATAATTGTATTTTGGAAAACACAATGTGGCCTTTCATTACATTCATACCATCTAAATTACAAAATATTTTCAAGAATTTCATACTATTTTGTAGAATTCCAAGTTGGAAAACACTGGGTGTTATAAAACCTACAATCCACAAAGCATTCTAAAACCCTTTACATGTAGCAACCCAATTGCTTAGTCACCCCTCACCTTAATTTGGTATGATTTTTGTATTCCCCACCTGCAACTCCTCCCCATGCTTGCACAAGCCACAGGGCCTAGTTTTATCGGCTAGCAGGAGGTTGGAAAATCGATTTGACGGTGTCATTATCTCCTTGCTACCATTTCCCTTATGTTTGCTCCCATCCGCCGGTTTCGTCACTTTTATCCTTTGTTTGGCGAGTCCCATAATATGCCATCTCATCATGTTATGTATGTTTCTATGTATGGTTTCATGTGTTTTTTTATGTACATAGGTGCATTTTTTCTAGAGATTAGTTGTGATTCTTACTGTGTACTAAACAAAAACTTTTTTATTAGGTTCATGTACTATCTATATATAACTACATGTTGGAAAAAATTGGGTGTCTAATCAAATCGAGCTGAGGGGTGACAAACCAATTGGGTTGTTACTGTGTTGATCACAAAAGGTTTTGATTACATTCTTACTGTTTTCTAAAATTCCAAGCTGGAAAACATTGGGTGTTATAAAACTTGCAACCCACATACTCTTCTAAAACCTTTTACAAGTAGCAACCCAATTTCTTAGTCAACCCTCACCTCAATCTGGTATATTTTGTAAATTCCCATTGTATAGTTTAATATGTTTGTTTATTGTCTGTACAAGCTAGCATGTTGTAGTCAACAAAACATATAATCCAATATCGGTGAGGTTTGGAATGAAGTGAATTCTTTGTAGCACCAAATTTCTTTAATTTTCCAATTTAATCTATCACTAACACTTGTATTTCTTCTAGGTGGTTGATATAGGTGGGTAAACAAATTTGAACAAAATAAGGGCAGGTGGATTGAGGATGATTCAGGAGACGTGAAGCTTCTGCACTAAATATGAGTGATTCTAGTTGTCATAGCTTGAATTGCAAGTGTAATGGACAATTAAATTTCCAAAATTTATTTTGCATTTAGAAGTTCTGATTTATATATAGATGAGATGCTTAGTGTGGGGAATACAAACAATTTGTAGTTTAATTTAAATAAAATAAATGTTACATTATTGTGTGCGTATTATATCCCAAAATTTTACATGAATCATGTTTCCTCATTGAAGTGTGAGTGTTGCATGGGAAATGCTTAAAGCATCAGTGAAGGGTGATACTACATCCTTTTTTAATCCTTCTCATAATTGATTTGTGTTAATATTAGGATGATTTCTCCAACACTACATTGGTATCATTTATCTCCCAAAATAGAACAAGAATCTTTGGATCCTTGGTAATTAGATCAAATATATTTGGAAAAGAACATAATATTTCAGATTTTACATTAGATTATTTATCCATTTAAATTGTGTACCTTTGTCCATTTGTGAAACATTGTTGCATAGTTGGGTTTCATAAGGTTGTGAATAAGGAATATTGTTATTGTAATTGTGTTTACTTAGTATAATACACCATACAAACTGCAAAGGCGAGGCCACAATAACATAGAAATGACCATTAGGCTTCCCAAAAATTTTAATGGAATTATTGTTTTGTAAGCACAATGCAAAATGTTTTGTAAGCACAATGCAAAATGTTTTGTAAACACAACTTGTTTTGCAATGTAGAAGCCTCTTTACAAATATGAGTTTTCCTTGTTGCCCATTTTGGAGGTTTATAAACAAAATGTGTTATTAATTGTGTAGATGCTTATGCCGAAAAGATGCACCTATGTACATAAATAAACACATAAAACCATACATAAAAACATACATAGAAACATATTACATAACATGATGAGACAACATAGTGCAACGTGTCCCACCAGACGGGGGATACAAGTGACGAAACCGGCACATGAGACCAAATGTGAGGAAAACGGTAGGGAAGAGTTAATGAAACGATCAAGTTGGTTTTCTTGACTCATACCAATCAATAAAATTGGGCCCCATGGCTTGTGGCAAAATTTATCATTTTTAGAGTTTTTTTTGGCATGGGAATCAGAGGCGGACTGATGTGTTTGTTTTTGTTTTGGAGAAAGAAGGGTGAAAAAACTATGCGTTTCTAGTCTACACATTGAAAGCTAAAGGTTGGAGTGCACGTGGAGTAGTTGACGGAGAAACCAACCAAATTGAGGTGAGGGGTACTAACTAATAGTGTTGTAGAGGGTTTTACAACACTATTTGGGTTGTTTGTTTCTTAACACCTAGGGTTTTCCAACATGAATTTTTACAAAATAGAATGAAGTGTGTACTATGAAGCACACTATGTATTGACAGTTAATAGAGTCCCCCTTTAATGAGAAATGTGTTATTTGATAAAATAGAACCCCATCTATATGTTTGTATATCTGCATTTCAAGAAAAATTTTGGGTATAAGTAAAGGAAGGCTTCAAAAAACATGTGTTTCCCAACCTGCACTACACAATGTTCACCACTGTCAACAAGTTTATTCATTATTGCCAATAATGGCAAGAAATTTGTGTTCTTGCTATTTGTAATGCACACCTACATATACGAGTTCAAAAACCAGAAGGGATTGGGTATGTTGTGATGTATCTAGGTTGACAAATGTAGTGTTTTATGAAGCATGCAATTTGTAATATCACATAGGCTATGCAGGTTTAACTGCTACCTAGAAGCTTGGTCCATGCCATTAAGGGTTGTTGACAAACGACCACTTATTTTCAAACATCGTATCTGTGTGAGGACATTTAAATATGAAGACATAACAACTGAATTGGTTAGTCACACATGAGATCAATTTGGACAGTTTTTCTCATTTTTGATACTTCTAGACTGAACATTGAAATTGCAAAATTATAAGACCCTCAACAGAAAAGCACATACTGAACTCTGCATATCAAATGAAAATCCCTTTTTGTAAGGAAAACCCTTGGAAACCCATCAATGAATACCTCATTATATATTCTACATGGTTTTTGATTTCTCTAAACACTATTTAGTTATTTCACTCATATTTCCACAATGGGTTGTTAGTTATTTCATTCGACAATCACAAAATTTCAAAACTAGCAAACGAGAGGAAACCAAAATTAAAAAACCCTCAACACAAAAACACATTAATATCTTTTCATTTCAAATGAAAACCCCATTTCCCAAGGAAAGCCCTTTGTTTTCCCATCAATGAAAACCCATCTTCATAATGAATAGCCGTTCATTTCTTCATAGTTCCTAGGCAGAATGGAAAAATGACATATATTTTTGGTGGATATACATACCTGCTAGCTAGCTAGTCGCCCACGCCTATCAAATGCATTTTTGTATGGAGAGTGGCCGCTCTGCTTCGGCCTCTGAATGCCTGCAACTCCTTTCCGCACTCTCTAACAACCTACAAAACGTTAATGTCAAAAATGGTGCCCAAAATGGGACCTCGTCTGGGCTTTTTGCTAGATTTGCAAATTATGATTTTGAATGCCACATTTTGGGCTTTTTTTCCATTCTGAAATATGATTTTCAAAACATGATGACATTTATGATGCATCCGACATGCATTTTTATATGGAGAATAGATTTGTCCCAATTGCAGAAGGTGATCTCCCTACAAAATTGCATGTCTTACACATGATAATGTATTGCCATTTTTTAGGGATAAGACATGTTTGATTATGTTATCATGTTGAAGAAATATGTATTTTTAGGTATAATAGCTTGATTTTACTATATTTTATAGGGAGATTAGCTTTTGCCCTGCAATTGGACGTGGCTATTATCCCTAGAAGAATGCATGGGTGCTACAACAATAGTGTGTCTCACTTTTTAGACATGCTGATTTTTGCCTTAAATCACTTTTTTTAGAAAAACTAATGATTTTATCCTTGAGAGGTTCCATATAAAGGGTTTTAATTGAAGAGGGATAGATAAGACCCCCTTAGATAAAACCCCCTTGGATATAACCCCTCTAGTATTAAATCATACCCACAATGGAGTCTCCTTCACACCTATCAAAATTTTGGCAAAAAAATACATTTTCTTTACCTTTTGATGGATTAAATAATGTCATTTAGAAATAATCTTTTTCAAGATTGTAGCCCTTGAAACTAGCTCTCAAACAAGTATAGTTTTGATATGTTTTAATTTTATCTTGTATTTAATTTTGTTTTTTTTACTAAACATAGCTTTTTCTCTGAACACCAAGCTTTTTGTTCTATAGAGGTGGAAAAATAGTAAACCATTGTAATTTTTTTTCAAAAAATACCCTTTCCCTAGGTATTGATATCCTTGTTTCACTAAAAATAGAAAAATTAGATTTCAATAGATACACAACAAGTTAGGTTGTACGCCACACATGCATGTCTAAATTATAGTTACAGTGACTTCAAAAATTAATTAAAAAATATATATGTAACAAAAAATTATGAAAAAATATCCTTTCCCTAGATATTGACGTTGGGAATCTATATTTCAAAAATTAAAATTTTATCCTTTATAGAAAAAATTTATGTTGTACGACACAAACGTTACTTTCTCAAAATGTTGTTTTTTGTTTAAAACGAGTTATTAAAGGAGATGTTGAAAGATTCATGATTTATTTCAAAAAAATTAAAAAAATATATATTTAAAATCTACACACAAATTGCCACAAATCACTAGTTTGCATCATCTTCAAATTCTTAATGGTTTAGTTACTATAGGTCTTAGAAGATGAAGATTCAGTTAAAATATTGATGTAAATGTCCATCTTGGGAAAAAAGTGAGATACAACATTGTGATTTCACCCGCATGTCAAATTTATCATAAAATACAAAAATGAATTAAAACATACAAACATACACCACATGATGGTGTTGGAAAACACTATGTGTTGTGAGTTCTTTTATTCTACACATTGAAAGTTGAAGGTTTGAGAGCACAGGGTGGAGTTGCATGTGGGGGATATATAAAACTATCCAAATTCACCTGAGGGGTGAGTAACAAATTGGGTTGTTACTTGTCAAGGGTTTTAAAATGGTATTTGGTTTGCAGGTTTAATAAGACCCATGTTTTCCAACCTACAATTACACATTTTTAGCCTTTCCATGCATGAAAAGGTTGACTTGTCAATGTCCAATACAAGTGTTAGATAAGACCTATATAAAAACATGACAACATTTCATGACAATTGGGCATCTTTGGAGCAACTTTGCAATATTTGCAAAACAAGCTCTTCTAGATCCAGCACACATCACCACCTCTTCCACAATTTGTTCCATTGAGGTCCCAATTGTCATGAAATGTTGTCATGTTTTATAGAGGTTACTTCCAGAGGTCAAAGGAGAAAACAAGGTGCATATTTGATGTGGGTTTTCTGAGATATTTCCAATGTTATCATATGAATATCTTGATTTCAAAACAAAACAAAAAGCACCACATATTGGCAAGGTGGAAAACATAGTGGGTTATGTGTCATTTAATTTTGCTTGTTTTAATTTTGCTTTGTATGGTGAAGATGTGAAAGCTAATAATTTCTTTGATGCCACTATGCAAGATGTCATGTAATGCTGAAGCATGTGTCTATAGTTGGTTGACCAACTACCACCCATATCTTCCATGTAATTTCCTCACTCAGATAGAGGAATTGAGTATCCCATACAGGTTGCAGTGATTTTTTTTAAGGAGAATCGATAGAAAAGAGCCCAAGTGCACTGACATCAAATAATATAATTATGCTCATTTCTTTGATTGTGTCTTCAGTGTATGGGTGAAAATGAGAAAGCACGTTCAATATCACAATCTACAAATAAAGATTGTACATTTTTGTGATTGGCCAATTCATTTTTACTAAGAGATGTGAGACCTTTTCCTAGCTGGATGCATCTGGAAGGTATCTATTAAACCAACAGTAATCATCCAAAAGCACAATCTTCCCAAGGAGCTAAGCATGAAATTTATGAGATTCCTTAAGGGGGAATCTTGAATTATTCATCACATGGGTCATGTCGAGGAGTGGTTGCTTGTTGTGTTGAAATTCAACTACACTGTCAGGTTTGATGATGAGTTTTATTATAATTGGTATCAAAGACGAGTCGTGGGTTCAAATGTTGTGGTCATGTTGGGGGGAATTGTTGGAAGCCTGGCACTTCCACCCCTTAGTTAGTGCTGACCGTGTGATTCACTATATGGTTTAACTACCTACCATGCATCTTATCTGACACTTGTATTGGGCATTGACAAGTTGACATTTTTCGTGCAACAAGAAGGTCAACACACATAGACAATATGAATGTAATGACAACATTTTGGTTACTTACATAGTAAGAACCCAATTGGTTGGTCACACCTCACATGAATTTGGATACTTTTATGTATCGTCCACCTACAATTATATTAATGGTATGAATGTCTTGGAATCCTTTTATTTCATACATAGTAATAATGTAATGAAGTTCACCTTCAAAATATATAATAACTCTTAGTTACAGTATAAATTTTATTTGAATTTCTTCGTACGATTGAAACAAAGAAATGCACAAAATAATGGAATATTGGAAAAAACAATGTGGGTTGTTAGTTATTTCATTTTGCATGTTTAAATATAAATACCTGAGAGGACAGGGAGTTGCAGGTGTGGGATAGATAAAACTAACTAGATTGACCTAAGGTGTGACTAACCTATTGGGTTGTTATCTGTAGAGGGTTTTACAACACTATGTCGGTTACAAGTTTCTTAACACCCAGTGTTTTCCAATTTCATTACATTATTGCTATCTCGAAAGAAAAAGGTTCTCAAGACAATCATAAAACATACCAAATTGAGGTGATGGTTGAGTAACCAATTGGGTTGTTACTTGTAAAGGGTTTTAGAACAGTATGTGGGTTGCAGGATTTTATAACAACCAATGTATTCCAACCTAAAATTTCACATAACAGTTTGAATGTCTTGAATTTTTTTTGTTATTTAGACAGTACAAATGTAATGAAAGACACCTTCACATTTTACAACTATTAGTTATGGTATAAATTACAATTCAATATCTTCATGTGATTGAAAAGTAAATCCACAAAATAATTGTAGGTTGGAAAACATAGTGGGTTGCGAGTTATTTCATTCTAGAGATGGGGGATACATAATTGAAACAAAATCGAGTTGAGGGGTGACTAACCAATTGGGTTGTTACGTGTATAGCATTTTACAACACTATGTTGGTTGTAGGTTTCATAAAACCATCTCTTTTCCAACCAACAATTGTGCTAACAATATGAATGTCTTGAAAACCATTTTTTATTTAGATAGAAAGAATGTAATGAAAGGAACCTTCAAAATTTATCACAAGTCTTAGGTAGAGTAAAAATTTCATTTCAAATTCCTCTTATGGTTGAAAAAGATATGCTTGCTTACAACAAATGGTGCAATAAATTTTGGAACTTTAACTGTCCATAACACTTGCAACTATTTTACATTTTACAGCCAACCAGGGATGCGTGCTTTAAAAGGGAAATTTCTTTGTACAGTGACGAATTTTGTTGAGGCAGTCGAAAAACCTGAGAGGGTTGTAGTGGCATGTCTTCTTTGGGACAGTCACATTCAACAAATGTGCAGGTAAGATCTGGTAATTACAAGATGCAATCAAATGTATAATTTTAATCTCTCATAGGTGGTTACAATGTTGATTGGAAAGTGGAAATTTTTTAATCAGGAGGTAGCAACCATTGTACATAAGATGTCCCCTCATTTTAGGAAAAAATTGAATGTTGAGGCAGCGATGTGTTTGGTAATTGATTTTGAACATCCAATTTCCCTTTACTTCCAATGCGTCAATCAAACTACTTTACAATTTTAGTTAGAAAATTTAATGTCTATTACAAATATGCTGATTTTGAAAATATATATCATTCCTTCAATTAGGGATGATAATCAAGGAGACCATCATGCTATTTCCATAGTCCTCTTCATAGAGGAAGAGCATGCAAAGGGTGACCCTAAGGATGGAGAGGGTGTGAATGAAGCACAGGGTGATGTGGAGGATGAGAAGGTAGCTATAATAATTCAATTATTGCATCGTTTGGCTATTTGTATATGTTGTGCATTCAAATTATTTTAATATCAAATATATTAAGCTATTTTATTTTCTAAATTTGTTGTGCAGATTGTTGTTGAATACAAAAGAGAAGTATAGAATGTGAGATACATATATTATTGTATTGTAGAACAATGTAAGAGAAAATTTCATGATTGAAAAATTTTCAACATGCATAGGATTTAATATCACCACCGTCCTATTCTCACACCACTAAAGTGTGGCCGAAGTGCTTTCGAGGGGGGGGGGATCAAAATGCCCCCCTCCTCCCCCTAAGAAACTAAAAAAGTATCTTTAAAAGAAGGTGGATAATATGGAGTACCAACTGAAGCTATGGTAGAATATCTAGTAGAAGTGTGTTATTGGAAGGGTTTGTAGAAAGTATGGTAAACATAGTTTCTATCTACTTCCCAAGGAAGGAAAGGATGAGGTGAAGGAGAAGATGGTGTTATACAATAGTGAAGGGAACAAGGAGCTAAGAAGGAAAAATATATTAAAAGTACAATAGACAAAGAGAAAGGAAAAAATGGTAATGGGGAATTGAACTGTTAAATTTGAAATTTGGTTGGTTCATTTTTTTTGTTTTCATGCATACAAGGTTCACTTAACGTTAACTTACATGACATGATCTAGGGTGATGGTTGACAAGTGGTTCCTTCTGAACAACCAAGTATTGTTCATTTGATAGAGGAAGTTGTGCCCATGAAAGCCCAAGATGATACCGTTCCTCTAAACCCAACGTCTAACATTCAGAAGAAGGATTGTACACAATCAAAAGTTTCAAGGTACCCTCACAAGAAGAAATGAGAACAAATAGCAATCTCAAAATCTTTTGTTTAATGTTTGTTTTGATTATTTCAATGAATTGGTTGTATGCATCTGAATTTGATGAGATGTTTCAATTCCTTCTATTACAGGGCAAGGATGAACAATAAAGTGCTAGCCTCGAGTAGGGTACTGTTGATTTGGAAGATGAACTAGTGCCTATGAAAGCACAAGATGATGTTGTTCCTCCCAACCCATTGTATGGCATTGAAAAGAAGGAGCGTACACATTCAAAGGTTTCAAGGCACCCTCACATGAAGAAATAATAACAAACAGTGATTTCAAAATCTTGTAATTAATGTTTGTTATGATTATTTCAATGATTTGGTTGCATGCATCTAAATTTGATGTGATGTTTCAAATCATGCTATTATAGGGAAAGGATGAACATGAAGTGTTTCCCTCGAGCAGGGTATTGTTGATTCAAAAGATGAAGCAGTGCCTATGAAAGCACAAGATGATGTTCCTCCCAACCCGTTGTCTAACATTGAGAAGAAGAAGGAGTGTACATGGTTTAAATTTTCCTCTCACTCTCACAAGAAGAAACGAGAACAAACGATGATTTTTAAATCTTCTATTTAATGTTTTTTTTTATTATTTCAATGAATTGGTTGCATGCATCTGAATTTTATGTGACATTTCAATTCTTGCTATTACAAGGAAAGGATGAACAATAAAGTGCTAGTATTGAATAGGGTATTGTTGATTTGGAAGACAAAGCAGTGCCCACGAAAGAACAAGATGATACATTGTTCTTCCCAACCCACCATCTAACATTGAGAAGAAGAACGAGTATACACGGTCAAAAGTTTCAAGGTGCCTTGACATGGAGAAACTAGAAGAAATGATGAATTCAAAATCTTCTAGATTTAATGTTTGTTTTGATTATTTCAATGAATTGGTTACATGCATCTGAATTTGATGTGATGTTTCAATTCCTACTATTACAAGGAAAGGATGAACAAAAAAGTGTTGGCCTTGACCTTATTGGCCATGTGGTTGCAATGGAAATGGGGATGGGGAGAGTACTCGCCTGCAAGTGGGACAAGGAAATAAAGATGGACATGGGGATGGGGAGAGCACTGGCCTACAAGTGGGACAAGGTAATAAAGATGGACATGGGGACAAGGATAGCACTAGCCTGCAAGTGGGACATGGTAATAGAAATGGACATGGGGATGAGGAGAGCACTAGCCTACAAGGGGGAGATGGCAATAAGAATGAACATGGGGATCAGGAGATCAACGACATTCCATCTATATCAATAATAGAGACAACACACTTCCATGCTTCTATTCTAATTTATTTACATGAATCCTTTAATATGTCTTCAATTATGATTCACATCAAAGACATTTCCATTGTAGCTAAATCCTGTTGATGAACAGATGATAGAGTTCAAGGGAATCACTTTTAAGATCAATGATCATGTTGATCTTTGGAGGTAGTGTAAACTGGTTGCCAAAGGAATTGTAAGTTTTCTTTGTAGAGATGATCTTACCCATGGCTTTCTCCACCCAAAAAATTATGTGAGAGTCAGAATTATTGAAGCCATTGTTGGTGATTATGTAGCACCTTTTCAATGTCATGGTGTAGATATTTTCGAAGAGTGTGTGGGCAGCTTCAAAATATGGAACCTCTTTGAGTTGAATAATTATCTTCCAGAGGTACATATAAATGATATGTTGTTGTATATATCATACTACCTTATATTTGTTTCCATTCATACGCTAATTTTTCAAATTGTTTCTTATAGGTTGAAGGTGGTCAAAGTGCGAAGGACAAAGCAAGCCTCTCCAAAAATCTATTGTTTCACGTTCATCATCTACGAGGGTTCGTGGAATTGGAATCAACCCTCCCAAAATACACAACAAACCAAACAAATGTGCCATATATTACACAGGGATGACCTCAATTGCAAAGAATAGGAAACGTAGGATATAATGAGATAGGCTCACAATACTCATTGTACATTGTGGGTTTCATTATTTAATTATTGAACAATTATGGTGTAGACATATACTATTTTCATATGTTTGAACACTATGTTGATATACATTTCATATCAGACTTTTCATGGCCCTCTATAATTAAATAATCAATAATGTGAAATAATGGTAGGCAATGCCAGCTAAAGTTTTATTGTTTATGGTAGCTTGCTTATAAATGAAAAAGATAAGTTGACATGTAAATCATTTGACCTCAAAAAATTTGAATATAGAAGTCAATGTTATTCAATACAGTAATTATATACATGGTATTCAACAGATTATAACAATAAATGTTATGTGTATGTATATGTATGTACCTATGTGGGCAACTATTTGCATTATTGGAAAACAAACTTTCCCCTGTCAGTTATTTCCTTATGAAAAGTTATTGTTTTGTTATGACCAAAAATTTAAGGAAATCCACTTTCAAATTTTAGAACAATTGTTTGGTACAATAAAAATTGCATTTCCCTTTTTCCATCTGATTGGAAGAAATAAAATGCTCAAATTATTTGTAGTGTTGGAAAACAAACTGTCCCCTATCTATCATTTCCTTATGAAAATTTTTGTTTGGTTATAACCATGAATGTAATGAGCTCAACATTCAAATTTTTAAACAACTCTTTGGTACAGTAAAAATAGCATATTCCGTTTTCCATCTGATTGGAAGAGATAAAATGCTCACATTGTTTGTATTGTTGGAAAACACACCGTCCCTTGTCAGTTATTTCCTTATGAATTTTTTTTTTCGTTGTGTCCAAGAATGTAATGAAGTCCACTTTCAATTTTTAGAACAACTATTTGGTAGATTGAAAATGACATATTTCATTTTTTCATGTGATTGGAACAAATAAAATGCTCACATTGTTTGCAGTGTTGGAAAACACACTATCTAGTGTCAATTATTTTGTCATGAAAAGTTTTATTTCCTACGCTCTAAAAATGAAATGAAGTCCAATTTCAAATTTTAGAACAACTCTTTGGTAGATTGAAAATGGAATATTTCCTTTTTTCATGTGATTAGAACAAATAAAATGCTCGCATTGTTTACAGTGTTGGAAAACACACTGTCTCATGATAGTTATTTCATCATGAAAAGTTTTATTTCCTACGCTCCAAAAATGAAATGAAGTCCACTTTCAAATTTTAGAACAACTCTTTGGTAGGTGAAAATGACATATTTCCTTTCTTCATGTGATTGGAACAAATAAAATGTTCACATTTTTTGCAGTGTTGGAAAACACAATGTCTCTTGTTAGTTATTTTGTCATGAATTTTTTTTATTTCCTATGCTCCAAAAATGAAATGAAGTCCACTTTCAAATTTTATAACAACTCTTTGGTAGAGTTAAAATGACATTTCCTTTTTTCATGTGATTGGAACAAATAAAATGCTCGCATTCTTTGCAGTGTTGGAAAACAAACTATCTCCTGTCAGTTATTTCATCATGAAAAGTTTTTATTTTCTAGTTGGACCAAAAATGTATTGAAGTCCACTTTCAAACTTTAGAACAACTATTTGGTTGAGTAAAAATGGAATTTCCTTTTTTCATGTCATTGGAACAAATAGAATGCTCGCATTATTTGCAGTGTTGGAAAATACACTATCCCATGTCAATTACTTTGTTGTGAAAAATTATTATTTCGTAGGCTCCAAAAATGTATGATTCTATATTGCATGGTTGTATCTTTTTTATTATGGTATCTTACAAGAATGTAATGTAACTAACATAACAAATTATTTGAGTAGAAAGAGGATATATGAATGAAAGGGATATGGGATATGGTTAAAATGGATGAATGATATATGTTGTAAAATTAACTTCATGTCAAAAGAGAAACTTACTTTTATTAGCACTACAATTATGAAAAATGATATAATGGATCGTGATGATGATGCATTAGGTACATATGGAGTAACATAAAAATATAGAAGTTAAAATAAGAATAGTGATCTAAAATACATGTTTTCAAGGCATTCCATAATATGACACATGAAACAAATCATGATAGTGTGATGGATGGAGCATTAAGACTATAGGAAACAAACAATAATAGATACCTGTGTAAACAATCAATCAAAATAATGTAAGAAAATGAGATGGTATTTTATAAAACATTGAAGGTAAGGGTGTATGGGATTATGAGTGGGATGGAAGGATGGGTGAATGGAGGGATGGAGGGGATTCTAAACAAGGACCAAATCATGGTGGGAGATAATTGATGATAGATAGAGTTGGATAGGTCATGCTCTCATTGAGATATATGATGAAGTGTTGGTAGATGAGAAATATGATGGAGGAGGATGTCATGAATAGATAATGTATATAGAGTCCCAATAGTAAAAATGGATGGGATGGATTGTGGAATGAAGAAAAATATGATGAATAAGAAACTTGAGTGAATGATCTAAGGTAAAAGGGATGAAGGGATAGGTGGGATACAATTATGTAGTGGTGTATTCTCATAGTTTGTACTAGTGTATTCTCATTTGATTGGAACAAATAAAATGCTTACATTGTTTGGAGTGCTAGAAAACACACTATCCCTTGTCAGTTAGTTCGCTATTTTTTGTTTCATTACAACTAAGAATGTAATGAAGTCCACTTTCAATTTTTTGAACAACTATTTGCTATAGCAGAAAAGAAATTTCACTTTCTTCATCTGATTGGAACAAATAAAATGCTCACATTGTTTGCAGTGTTGGAAAACACACTGTCTCATTTCAGTTATTTTGTCATGAATAGTTTTTGTTTCATATGCTCCAAAAATGTAATGAATTCCTCCTTCAAATTTTAGAACAACTATTTGGTGATGTAAATATGACATTTCCCCTTTTTCATCTGATTGGACCACATAAAATGCTCACATTGTTTGTTGTTGGAAAACACACTGTCCCATGCCAGATAGTTCGTTATGAAAAGATTTTTTCATTAAGTTTGTTTTTTTTTTTATTCAACATTTTAATGTTTTCATTGAATACAAATTTTATTCCAGTTATAGGATTTTGTATTTGATTTATGGTTTTGAATATTGATTGTTGAAAAAATATTGTAGACAACATACGATCAACCACACAACAACAAAGTTATGTTGATAATTAAAAACTGCTATCAATTGCAAATGAGATAGAAATAAAAATCAGATGGTAAGAACTGCAAATCATAATCATGTTAATTTGAAAGCTTTGTAAATGTGAAAATTACTTGCAAAAGGAAGAAAAAATATGCGTTTTTCTATTTCCAAGAAACATCTTTCAGGCTTCCACCCTTGATTCAGGCACATATACATGATAATGAGGATGAAACATATTTTCCCTGATTGTTAAAAGAATGTTGGTGCATCGTCAATCATTTTATTCCAAGAGCAGTGCCTATTTCATGGGGTTATAAAGTCATACCAAACCAAAGGAAACAAGATCGTATGTAATAGATAACTAATTAATAAAAAAAAAGAAAATTCATATTTCTTATGGTAACCATAGTGTGTTATGTATTAATTATCCATAAAAGTTAGAAATAGCACTGTATTAATTGTATTAACGAGTGTGAGGTAATAGCTAATGACATAAAAAATCTATTGATATTGGATACAGTCATATAGACAATGTATGAAAAAATTGCAAACATTTGTGACTAAAAATTTCACAAATGTTGGCTATAATAACTAAATAGTTTGTAAACACTGTCAACTACACCAACCATTTATGAATAGGTATAATTTATGCATTCTCTGTATTAGGAATTCTTTGGCGCACACTAATTTTCAAGGTAGAATTCATGGCATACAACGTAGGAATTCTGTAATTTGCATGTATCAACCTAAATGATGGTCTCACACGGTGGACCTAGAACATGAAAGTGTAGTCAAATTTTAACACAACAAGCAACCATTTCTCCACATGACCCATGTGATAACTAATTCGGGATTCCCCCTTAAGGAATCTCATAAATCTCATGCTCACCTTGTTTGGAAGATTTTGCTTGCATATGATTACTGTTGGTTTAATGCACAACTTCCAGATGCATCCAACCAAGAAGAGGTCTTGAATCTCTCGGTAAAGACACACTGGCCAATCACACAAATTTACAAAATCTATTTGTAGATTGTAATATTCAACGTCCATGCTCATTTTTGTCCATACACCAAAGACACGGTTAAAGAAATGAGCATAATTATGATATTTGAATTCACTGTGGTTTGGCCCTTTTATGTCAATTCTCTTGAACATGTTTTCCCACAACTTGTATGGGAGACTCAATTCCTCTATCCTAGTGAGGATATTACATGGAAGATATGGGTGGTAGTTGGTCAACCAACTAGAGACCCATGCTTTTGCATTGTGTGACATCTTCTATACCTACATCAAAGAAATTATTAGCTTTCAATCCCAATGCTGACCAACAAATGACTGCAAGCTACATAATAGTATTGAAGAAGGTGCATGTTGTTGGGAATAGGATGCCATTTAATTGCAATCCTAAACATTATTTATTTCATGTGTCTCCTAAGTCCTTGGAAAGTGTTCTCAAACACTAGGATTAGAGAGAGATTAATTTTGGATGAAATAATCATGTTAATTGACATTTGTAATTAATTCTAAATAATAGAAGCATGTAAGGGCATCCAAGATGAGTTCCTAAATAATAGGAGCACATGGGGCACCCACATGGAAGGTGGCTCTCACTTTGAGTTCAGTTAACTATTTGGAGTAAGAGATAACACTTCTATAATGCATGTAAAGATCTTAGGAGTTAGGGTTTGATGTTTATATACATTAAGTTTAGTTTAGTTTACTTCAGTTTAGTTCAATTCAATTCACTTTAGTTCATAATCAACTTAGTTCAGTTCAGTTTAGTTCAGTTTAGTTTAGTTTAGTTTAGTTCAGTTTAGTTCAATTCAGTTCAGTTATGGTTCAATTGTCTTTAGTTAGTTTTAGTTGATTCTAGTTGACTTAATTTAACTTAGAATGCATGGCTAATGACTTGAGTTGCATTGTAGATAATAGGTGACTTCCTTTAGTTAACAGGGGATGACCATTCTTGCATGAATGGTGGAGAGAGATGTTTCAATTAACAAAAAATGACTTGGACCCAATTTGGGCGCTGAATTTGGCTTCTTGGAATTAACTCCTTTGCATGTTAAGATATTTTAGAAGGCTGAGTTAAGTGTTAGAACTGTAAAAAAATTTGAAAATTTCGTGGTTGTTTATACTCATTAGTTTCCTAAGATGCCCATACCATAAGCATAAGAATTCTCTTTGCATAACATATTTGCCCATGTTTTAGTTAGTCTTCATCATTTGGTCCTATAGAATTCACCTAACCTGAGCATTTGAATGTATAAATCATATCGGCATAAGATGATGTAGGTCTCACCGATCCATAAAGCATTTTATACTAACATATATCTTTTGCAGTCTATCGACAAGAGGTCAGAAATGTCTTACCGATATGATTTTATCTGAGGATACACATCAAGAAGATGTAGTTCACAGTCATACCAACAAAATGATTCTATCGACAAGATAATATTCATTAGGGTAAGTCATATCGAGCACATATGTGTCTTACCGATTGAAGCACAAAGAACTATATCGGCCAGACGTGGGTCGTCGGAGTGAAGTCCCGCAACATTCATCTAGTCTTGTCGATAAAGCAGAGATGTGTCAGCGAGACTAGAGTCATCGAAATAGAATCCTGAAGCATTCATCTGGTCTCGCCGATTCTATCGGTAGTATAATGTTATCAGGGTGAGTTCAAGGAAGTCGTGCCAACTCACCATGTTTCTATGACAGAATTAAATCGGTAAAGGGACTTGGCGATATTCATGGTCTCACTGATAACGAAATTCATCGGTAAGAAAAACTTCATCGGAGAGAGCTAAGAAGGTCACACCGAGTGTTCTTCCATCGGCAAGAAAAACATTATGTCTCGGTGATCAGAAAATAGACCGAAGGAAAATTTTTGGCCAGACATGATGTAAGCAGACGAGTGTTTGCCTGACCCCCAATGTCATAGCGATAAGATTGCATCGGTGAAAGTCACAACGATACACTTACGACTGAAGGGATAGCTGTCGAGGAGACTCAGAACGTCGGTGAAACTGCAAGACATCATAGCGGTATATGATCAGATAACAGTCGGAGAGACACATAATGTTGGGGAAACTACATGATGTTTTCGCGGGTGTTTAATGAACATTGGTAAAAGCCTAAGTAAATGGATTGCTCAGATTTGAATACAAAAGGACACGTCCTTTCGTGTTGTTGATATATAAATACCTATTTTTGACAGCAAAAAAAAAAGACAAATAGATATCGAATAAAAATATAGTAGATTACAATATTTAGAATTTTGAGACTATGATGCATGTATGAAACAATGGAGATATCAATGGAAGTCATATGATTTGGTGGCTGATTTCTGGTATCAATTGTTTGTTGTTTTAATTGAAAGTATTGCTAAAGTTGTCTCCAAGGTTGATGTTTTCTAATTATTTAAACTGATATATCAAAGATATTTTTTAGTTTATCAGTGCACACTTGTTGTATCTGTATGGTTTGATTAATTGGTTCTTTCAAGGAAAGATTAAATCCTTTTAGTCAATCATAGTAATTAGGGAATCTCATTTGGATCATTAAGAAGAGCTTGGTAATCATATTCTTGCATGTTTATACAAGTTATAAAATCAAATTTATATGCCAAACAATTAGAGTATCTTCCAGAAAGAAGTTACTTATTTCTGATCTTTCATTTGACTCCACATACCCAATAAGGCACTAGTCTCTACCATTCTACTGTTTAGTTTCATTCATTTTTACACATGAACATATTTAGATTTTAGCCTTGATATTTCTTATACAATTTGTACCAGAATAAACTCATTTATCCACTTCCATTTGCCATTGTGGGTAAATTACTCTAAGGAATAAACAAAATCCAAGCCTACTTCATTGTCATATGTACACCCGCCTAGGTTTGGCAGCACCTGAAGATTAGAAGTTCAATTCATTTGGCCTTGTCTGTTACCCTGAAACGTTGTGAGAGCTTGGCAACCTCTCGTGGTTCAAACCTGCGTTTTTGAGAGCTAACATTAAGTGGGTCCACTCTTGGGTGCCTACTTTGAGGATGAATCCTTGAAGATATTTACAAAATAAAGTTTGAGTTACTACTTCAGTTTGGGATGCCCAAATGGATGAAGATGATGATTTAGAATTGTTCTTCATTGATAAACTCTACTTGGAAGAGATAGGAATACCTTTTAGGAGATAGGGATTGAGCTTTGCAATTGTAACTCTTTTGGAGTTTACAAAGTTGTTTATTTCCTATATATCTCAAGCAAGTTGAAGAGAGTTTTGTATCAGTTTATTGCAGGTTGTGAAGAAGATTTGTTGAAGGCAGAAGAAGCATCTCAAGGAAGAATTTGAATTATTGTAACCTACTTCAGAGATTAAATAATACATTGATTCTTGGTGGATTTTTTTTCCAAAAGGGTTTCTCCATGGTATATGTTGTGTATCTTCTAATATCCTGTGAATTCTTCTACAACTTCTATCTTCATTCTACAAATGATAAAATAGATTAATCAGATAATCACCCACAAAGAATTTGTAACAAAGAATACATATTTAGATCAACAATCATAAAGTTTTACAGAGTATTAAGCTACATAAACACCTCAATTTTCAACATTTGGTATCAGAGCTGAGGTTGGGTAGAGTATTGGGACGCCTTTCTCTTAAAAGATTAGATATTTTTTGGCTGAAGTGGGAGCTTTTACTATTTTTGTTATTGCTGATTTTGGAAAATAAGTTTGTTATAATGTGCCATTGAGAGCTTGGATTCACAGGTTTGGTGTGAGCTTATGACATAAATTTGGTTTTTATTATGTACATCATGATGCCATCAGATTTCTTAGTATCACGGTTCAGTGGGAGCATTTGGCAATGAAGTGGATTCTTGGTTGTAGGATGGTTTTGTTATTATGTCATGGTATACTCTTAATTAGCAGTTTAGAGTTGTGGCATGGTACATGTTATGATAATTTTGATCACGAGGAAATATTTGAAATTCCATATGATTTTGATAGTGATGGTTTGATGTTTATCTTGTTGTCATGTATAGCTTAGTATCATAGTTCAATGGGAGCTTTTTTAGGATATAGTGATCTTCATGAAGAGGATGGTAGTAATGATGCTATGTGTGAATCGGTACCACGGTTCCATGGGAGTTGTTGGAAGTGACATGGATGCATCACTGGTAAGGTTATCCTCATGTGATTTGGGATATGGTTTTCTCTTGGTTTAGAGTGGTTGCTATTATGTCATAGTTTACTCTTGTTACATTTAGAGTTTGGCATGGTTCTCTTGAGACTAGGATGTTTAAGTGTGTTATGGTGCATGTGATCTCCTAGGAGGAGATGGTTAGATCATGGATGTCATATTAATGTTCAAGATTGGAGCTTTGGCATTGATCTTGTGCAGTTCTCTTAACTATTGGGTACATTAATCATTTGCTTGATTACTCCATGATAGTGCTATGTTGCATTTGGAGTTTGGCACAGATTGGTTGTTTACAGGTCCTCATGGATACTTGGAGAAATAGGTGAGGCTTGAGTTCTCTTATGGTAAGAGATATATGTTGGAATAGTTACTAGTAAGAAAATTTATTTTCAATAGAAAAGACTGAGGAGCCTACACCTTGGTTGAACACGAGTTCAACACACTCGGTGGTTTCACATGCCTCCAAAGAGGTAGATTGGATACAGAGACTTGGGAAAGGTATTGGTTTTAATTGTAAGCTAAACTTGAATGTAATAGTCAAAGTGCTATGTGTTTAGCCAAAAATCCTATGTATCATGCTTGTACTAAGCATGTTGATGTTAAGTATCACTTTGTGCAAGAAATGGTTGAGAGTGGGAAGGTATTAATTGAGAAAGTTGACACTTTAATTAATGTTATAGATTATCTTATGAAACCAGTTCCTTTAGATAAGTTCTCTTGGTTTTAATCATTTTCTTGGAGCTTCATGATTATGCAGGTTGCATTTGAAGTTGGCATGAATTGATTAGTTGGTGCAGGAAGGCCATTGGCCTTAAGTTCTATACTTGATTTATAATTATTCCTTGTTTAGAATAATTGCAATGTATAATGTCAAGTGGGAGAATGTTGGGAATAGGATGCCATTTAATTGCAATCCTAAACATTATTTATTTCATGTGTCTTCTAAGTCCTTGGAAAGTGTTCTCAAACACTAGGATTAGAGAGAGATTAATTTTGGATGAAATAATCATGTTAATTAACATTTGTAATTAATTATAAATAATAGGAGCATGTGAGGGCATCCAAGATGAGTTCCTAAATAATAAGAGCACATGGGGCACCCACATGGAAGGTGGCACTCACCTTGAGTTTAGTTAACTATTTGGAGTAAGAGATAACACTTCTATAATGCATGTAAAGATCCTAGGAGTTAGGGTTTGATGTTTACATGCATGAAGTTTAGTTCAGTTCAATTTAGTTTAGTTTAGTTCAATTTAGTTTAGAATCAGTTTAGTTTAGTTCAGTTTAGTTCAGTTTAGTTCAGTTCAGCTTAGTTCCGTTCAGTTCAGTTCAGTTCATTTTAGTTATGGTTTAGTTATCTTTAGTTAGTTTTAGTTGATGCTAGTTGACTTCATTTAACTTGGAATGCATGACTAATGACTTGAGTTTCATGACAGATAATAGGTGACTTCCTTTAGTTAACTAGGGATCACCATTCTTGCATGAATGGTGGAGAGAGATGTTTTAGTTAACAAAAAATGACTTGGACCCACTTTGGGTGCTGAAGTTGGCTTCTTGGAATTAACTCCTTTTCATGTTAAGATATTTTAGAAGGTTGAGTTAAGTGGGGCCACTCTTGGGCGCCTACTTTGAGGATAAAGCCTTGAATATATTTATAGAGTAAAGGTTGAGTTACTACTTCAGTTTGGGATGCCCAAATGGATGAAGATGATGATTTGGAATTGTTCTTCATGGTTAAACTCTACTTGGAAGAGATAGGTGTACCTTTTAGGAGATAGGGATTGAGCTTTGTAATTGTAACTCTTTTGGAGTTTACAAAGTTGTTTATTGCCTATATATCTCAAGCAAGTTGAAGAGAGTTTTGTATCAATTTATTGCAGGTTGTGAAGAAGATTTGTTGAAGGCAGAAGAAGCATGTCAAGGAAGAATTCGAATTATTGTAATCTACTTCAGAGATTAAATAATACATTGATTCTTGGTGGATTTTTTTCTTGAAAGGGTTTCTCCATGGTATATGTTGTGTATCTTCTAATATCCTATCTAATTCTTCTACAACTTCTATCTTCATTCTGCAAATGGTAAAATGGATTAATCAAATAATCACCCACAAAGAATCTGTAACAAAGAATACATATTTAGATCAACAATCATAAAGTTTTACAAAGTATTAAGCTACATAAACACCTCAATTTTCATCACATGTATAGTATGTGCAATGTATAAATGGTAACACACAAGTGGAGCAACATGTACTACAATTCATGGAATGAAAAAGGAATATGCTATAAAAACACTCAAAAAGAAGTGACCAAAGTGAAAGAGATAGATAATGTTTTGACTAAAGAGATTCTACCTATTCTTCAGAACTTGAGAAAGGAGCATGTGCAATATGTGCAATGGGAAAATAGTAATGCACAACTGGAGAAGAAGGTAGTAAAATGTATGAAATGAAAGACAAACCAAATTTTTCAGAAGATACAACTACATTCTCTAATTAGAAAGAAACTCTCAATGTTGACCAAAAAGAACCTGTAAAGCTACATAATAGTATTGAAATGTCATGCATGTGCAATACACACAAATAATGTGATAATATGGGACAATGTGTTTTCCAACATTGCAAATAATGTGAGAATTTTTTTTTGTGCAATGGAAAAATGACAATGCACAAGTGGAGTAGCATGTACTACAATTTGTGGAATGCAAAAGGAATCTTCTATGAAAACACTCGAAAAGAAGCAACCAAAGTGAAAGAGATAGATAATGTTTTGATTGAAGAGATTCTACCTATTCTTTAGAACTTGAGGATGGAGCATGTGCAATATGTGCAATGGGAAAATGACAATGCACAACTAGAGCAATAGGTACTAAAATGCCTGAAATGAAAGAAAAAATATTTTTTTTAGAAGATACAATTGCATTCTCTAATTAGAAAGACACTCTCAATACTGACCAAAAGCACCTACAAAGCTACAGTATTGAAGGAGGCGCATGTGAAAAAATTTTGGGAATAAATTTATGTAATGAAGACACAACTGCAGTCTCTAATTAGAAAGACACTCTCAATGCTGACTTCATTACATTCTTGGACTATACGAAACATAAACTTTTCATGGCGAAATAGTTGATAGGGGACAGTGTATTTTCCAACATGGAAAATAATTTGAGCATTTTATTTGTTTCAATCAGATGAAGAAAGTTAAATTACATTTGTACTGCAACAAAGAGTTGTTCAAAAAATTGAAAGTGGGCTTGATTACATTCTTGGACATAACAAAACAAAACTTTTCATAAGAAACTACCTGACATGGGATAGTGTGTTTTCCAATAGTACAAACAATGTGAGCATTTTATTTGTTCCAATCAAATGAAGAATGTGAAATTCCATTTTCACTATGGGTGATCCCATCATAGTGGTTTACAATTTTTGGCCAAACTGGACACTGAAATTATTATTTTTAACTAAATCTTCACATTCGGGCACCTATAGCGGTTAAAACTGTGAGGAATTTGAAGATGGTGCAAACTAGAGTCTCATCAAATTTTGTCTGTAGATTCTAAAAATATTTTTTTCAAAATTTTTGGAATCAAATTGCACTTCTTTTTCCATCTCCCACGAAAATAGATTTTTTCAAAAAACAACATTTTAAAAAGTGATGCACACTGATAACACATAACTTTTTTTCCATGAAGGATAAAATTCTAATTCTTTCAAATTTAGATTTGTAACTCTGATATCTAGTGCTTCCACTTGGTTAGATAGTTTTTATTGAATATTTTTTCCTTAATCAAGTTTCAAAGTCAAACAAATTACAATTCAGACACACGATTGTATAATGCGCAACTTTTTTGTATATGTCAAAATTTAATTTAATTTTTTGTTGGATCAAGGACTTCAATATCTGGTGCACTCATTTTTTTCAATTTTTTTTGATAATATTCTATTTTTCCACATGTGAAGAATAAAGAAATTCATTTTCGATGAAAAACCTATGTTTAATAAAACTTAAAAAACAAATACATAACAAAACCAAAACATATTAAAATTATATTCATTGAATAGCTTGTTCTGAGGAATACCATAATCATTTGAAATAAATTTTAAATGAATTCATTTGATCCCCCAAAATCTAAATCAAAAGTGATTTTTTATCAGCATTTTGATAGGTGTAAAGGAGACGCATTTATAGGTATGGTTTAAAACTAGCGAGGTTCTATCCAAGGGGGTTTGATCTAAGGTGATTCGATCAAACCCTCTTCAATTGGAATCCTTAAAATGGAACTTTTTAAGGCTTAAATCATTATATTTTCTAAAAATATGTGATTTCAGCTAAAATTCGTTCCTCTCAGGAATTGTAAACCACTATTATGATAGCACCCCTATAGTAAAGAGTTGTTCAAAAACTTGAAAGTGGTCTTCATTACGTTCTCAGTCATAATGAAACAAGACTTTTCATAGCAAACTAACTGACATGGGACAGTGTGTTTTCTAACACTAGAAACACTGTGAGCATTTTATTTATTCTAATCAGATGGAGAATGTGAAGTGCTATATTTTTCTATACCAAAAAGTTGTTCAAAAAACTGAAAGTGGACTTGATTACATTCTTGGTCATAACAAAAGAAACTTTTCATTATGAACTAACTAACATTTGGACCATGTGTTTTCCAATAGTAAAAAATGTGAGCATTTTATTTGTTCCAATCAGATGAAGAAAGTGAAATGCCATTTTGACTATATCAAAACATTTTGAAAGTGGACTTCATTACATTATTGGTTGCAACAAAAAAAATTCATAACAAAATAACTAAGATAGGATAGTGTGTTTTCCAACACTGCAAATAATGTGAGCATTTTTTTATGCAATGGACATATGGCAACACACAAGTGGAGCAACATGTACTAGATTACTTGAAATGAAAAAAGGAATCTCCTATGAAAATACTTGAAAAGAAGCGACCAAAGTGAAAGAGATAGATAATGTTTTGACGGAAAAAATTCTTCTTGCTCTTCACGAGTTGAAGAAGGACCATGTGCAGTATGTGCAATGGAAAAATGGCAATGCCCAACTGGAGAAATAGGTACTGGAATGCATGAAATAAAAAAGGAATCTACTGTACAAGGACTTGAAAAGAAGAAGTAAACAAAAACATAATGAGTTGGGTGGAGACATGAAAGTCCAAAGTCAAAATTGTATATAACTTATGTGAAAAAAATTTAGAAAAGAGGACATGCTTACCGACAGACGAAGGTTCACTGATGTATGCTTCTGCACTCTTTAGTAACTCTTCAAGAAGTAGCAAAGTGAATGCATGTTGGCCAACATCAACCTATCACCGTAGCCAAAATTTTATAAGGAAGCATGCTATTGCATAATGACATACCAAAAA
Source organism: Sequoia sempervirens (assembly GCA_007258455.2). Classification (NCBI taxonomy): domain Eukaryota; kingdom Viridiplantae; phylum Streptophyta; class Pinopsida; order Cupressales; family Cupressaceae; genus Sequoia; species Sequoia sempervirens. The sequence goes on along the minus strand of VDFB02383337.1, from coordinate 14,826 downwards.
ATTGGAATTACCTATGTATAGTTGTTAAATTATAACCATACCTTCCATTGGGTTTATACTCGCGAAAGACAGTCACTGCTAAGGACTTCTTTCCCCATATTGGAATGTTGAAGTGAAAAAAAAAGACCAAAAAAGAAATCAGAAAGTTTATGACGTGGTAGAAGCCGCTTAATGGAAAAATAAATCTACAAGACCATTCCTATTACAATATAGAAATTGAAACATGTTTTCTCATAGTCAGTTGTATTAGATGTCATATCCTCTACCCCATCCATAACAATTGTGCCTGAAGTCTCACATTGCATACTGACATTCACATTAAATCTATTGTTAATGGAAAAGGGGAAGGAGTCACATAGAGGAGTTTGATGATCTGATTATTATGCAACATGCTTCATACAATGGGTTGCACGTCGATGATGATCCCTGCTTGCACTAAACCATGGACACATGCAAATTATGTTAGTTGCAACTGCATTGGGATCATGAATGAATTCAAACAAAAATGCATTGGATTGTTGTAGATCCTCTAGAAACCTCTCGACACACTATGCATATGATTGTACTTGTTCTAGACACTAGGGTAGTGTACACATCACTTTCTTCAAGATTTCATTTGTGTCATTCCAAATACACATTTTATGCAAATGTTCATATATTCATGATTGATAGAATGAGCTTGTGTAGGGGTAAGAAGATTAGGACTATTTTCTTAAACGCTCCCCTATGAAAATGTCTCATTCAAATTTGTCCCTCTATCAATTGGTTGACCTCCCTCATCTAAATGACCACACACAAGAAACTTGTATTAGGCGGTATAAAATGCAAAACACAATTGTCTCCCATAAAGTAACACACTTCAAATTGAAATTCACTTACTGTGGACCACCCCTTCAGTGGAAGATGATCTTTTAATCAATTTAGCAACCTTAAGGAAATGTTTGCAAGTGTTCCCCTGCAATCTCCAATGGTACTCACAAACAAAAAGGTGCTCACAAAATTTCTGAAAGAGGTAGTGGTCGCACCTACTTTGAATTTTCAACTAGTGCCATCTAGGATGTGTTTCATCTAGAACACAATCATTTTCTGAAATTTCATTCACCTACTCCAGACTAGATTGAATATTTAGAAACTTATAGTTCATCCAAAAACCATAATTCTGCAACTTTTCCTTTTTCCTAAAGAATGGTTCCATTTTAAACAGAAGTGCGTAATACATATAGTCCATTTGCCTTGTGCATTTTTTTGAAAATCACACAAGTATCAAGTTTTGAGCATGCAATGGTATGAATCAATGGCTGCATTTGTATCTTGGTTGGAATGTGGGAATAGTCTGCAATTTTTTCCCACATAGCTACGAAAAAAGGAAATAATCAAGTAAACCAAAATGTATTAGAGGTAACATAAAAGAATGTGAATGGTGCAAATCGAACGAGGTGACATAAATTATCAACTCACCAATTTTACCATCTCCTTGGCACCATGTCTTCTTGAATTCTCTAAAAATCGAGGCTGATCATCGAACTCAAAGAAAGAGACCAATAGCTGAGTGATTCTATCTTCGCTATCACCGATCACCATCACGATCATGCCAAGTCTGTGGAAGATGTCAATTTCCCTTTCCTTGGCTGTGTACTTATGCATGTTCTTTATCCAAGCCCTTTTAGTGTGCCAAATACATAGAAGCACATGGCATTGAAAGAAAACCCTAATAGACAATACAAATGTTTTTTTTAGTGCTCATTTACATGATAAAATGGCATTGAAAATAAATAGAAAATGAGAAAGGTATGTAAAAGAACAAAGAGATGCAAATATTGTATGGCCTAAATTTCTATGGTCGCATCATCGGTCAAAAATGCATTGATTCTCCAATCTGGTTTGGCTCTTCTTCCATGGGCATGCAATTTGTGTAGCCATACAAAAATTTCCTCAATCTTGTTTTGCGAGGAGACTACCCATGCAATGGGCACACCACTCTATTGCTCGTCGAAAATGAGCAAAGTATACAATTCATGCTGTAGACAATAAATCAGTTTGAGCATTGTCAGGTTTATAGCTAGTAAGATCATTGAAAAGACAAAGAACTATTTGTCAATGTTTCTAATGCCTCACCCCATATTTTTTAGTGGAAAACATGGAATCCATGGAGATCACCAAATTCTGCGAGTGACAAACTATCATATCCAGCATCCATGGGGTTTGAACCCCAATAATGAAAGGTGCATCGTTCCCATGGAGCCATTGAAAGTAGAATTTTTCAAAGTCCTATCCATTCCATATTATGATACTTATCAAATCTATTTTGTGTTTTTGTGCATGAATAGAATGTACCTTTCACCAAGCATTCATTACATCCTTTCTTGTAAGGAATTCATCTCTCTTAATCATCATGCCACAGAAGATAAGATCATTGATGTGTCTATCCATTATTGCAATGACACTCATGTTCATGAGCAAAAGGCTTTCAATATAGCTTCTGCATTCTGCAGATAGATTAGTGATGAACATGGAACACATATCTCCACTTGTGTTGCTAATTCCATGGAAAAATTCACCATTTACATTGACATGGAACATTTCTTTGTAGAAAAGATAGGAAACATCAGGTCGACCATACATAACCTTTACAATGAAGTGGCATTGACAACCTTGCTTTTTTATAAACCTTTTTTTCTCTATGGTTGAGATTGGTTTTGTGGTATTTAGAACCACATGCACACCAGTAGTTGTAAAGAAAGAATCATCTCATCATCTTGAAGAAAGACAGAGTAAAATGTCATTGGACCATACACATGAATGTTGAAAGATACAAACCTACACCACATAATTTTTTTCTATAAATTTTGTCGTCGACAGGATCCATGATGGTATACTCTCTTTTTTTCTTGCACAAAATAAAGTTTCAAAACCTTCAACCAATATTTCAATGCAAATGAAATCATCAAGTCTGGTACGAGGAATTGCTTCGACAAGGTCAAGGACCCCATCCTCCTTGATGGCAATAGGAGTCTAACACAAATTGCAAGAGGAAAAAGAAGAGCCTCCATCCCATACATCTTGAACCTCCAAATCATCTTCCTTCTTCCATTTCACATCTCTCCCCATTCTAGGAAAGGACAAAATTGGATGAACATTTAAAATTAGAGTGGATTGTGTCAAGAAAAAGAAAGAAATTATTCATTGAATGTAAATAAAATGTGCTTGCATTGTTGCCACCAATGTGAAACCAATAAGAGATTTCAAACTTCATCTGAGGAAAATTAAAGGTGATAGATTGAATCAAGCTATGCATAAAATATAAAACAAACAGGTTGGAAATCAGAGTGTGTATCTCAATGTACAAGTGGACATAGACAACGACAACACAATCACAATCGTACATGGACATTCAAGGATGAGTCTATTTTAGGTGCACCACACAAACTTGTTTTACTTGAAGAGGAATATTGTGAAAAATAACCATCATTTTCAAGTAAACTTATGTTGTTTGAGAAAGAACACGATGATTGGTTCAACCTACAACTTTCTATGTGGTGTATGAGTGTAACATGTGTAGACACCTAAAAATGACCTAGGCCTGCACAAGCTTCATTTTTACCACTTTCATCCTAGCATAATTGTGACATTTAATTATGTCCTTGGTCCACATTCGACTATTGATTAAATAATTCATAATTATTTAATTAATTCATGTCCTTTCATTCTTCATGATTATTAAATGAATAAATTTTATTTATTTATTAAATACGTCATTACTTGTCTAAGTCTTCACTTAATTAAATAAATTTCTTATTTTATTTAATCACCCTTCCTCGGTCACTTCTTCCTGATTATTAAATGAATAAGTTTTATTTATTTATTTAATATGTCACTAACTTTCATAATTAAATGAATTAAATAATTTATTTAATTATTGGTCTTATTTGCTAAATTAAATAATTAAATTTAATTGCCAAATTTGATAATCCTCTCATTTTAAATAAATTAAATTATTTAAAATGTCATCTCATTCTTAACTATCAGTTCACTTTGGTAAATAATTGGAAAATCAATTATTTATTATTTCGCGTAATTCACATTTGGAATGAATTTAATTCCAAATTGGTAACTTTCCTCCGGAAGTCAAGTGATCGGGCAGGTTCTTGTTCCTTCCAAAACTGATCTTCAGTCTAGTCTTTATCTTCTTCATTTTAAAAAATCTTTATTTTCGAATTAATTTCCTCATTTATTCTCCACCGCCAATTCGATTCTTTGAGATGGCATCTTGACCGCTCGATTAATGATTTTTCCCTAACCCTAATTAGGGATTCTCATATTTAATCTAGGCCTCTCATTTTAGGTCTTAGACAAAAATCAATCTCACCCGTCCATTCGAAATGGCATTTTCTATAAAATGCCATTTTACTCTCATTTTTCGATTACACATCAAATTTTATACATTACACACATACACAAAGAGATTATTACACACACACATAGACAATTGTTAGCATATTTCATTGAGTTTTGGCATCTTTAGGCATAAACACTCTTAGTCATTTAGGCATATTCATAGGCCTTAGACTTTGATCAAATCCTTCAAGCTTGGTGTAGGACTTCGTCAAGGATTGCTCGCACGTCAAATCGAAGGGCAACACAAAACAACAAGTTAGAAGGTGCTATCAAGGTGAATCATGGAAACTCCTATGAATGAAAGGTATATTTGTTCTTTTTAGTTTTCATTGTTCTTGATAGATCTTTGGGTTTATTTTATATGCTTTATTGATTGATAATCTAATCCAAAAATTTACCCTTAGTTACAACATGCATAATAATATGTAATTACTTCTACAATTGCAACAATAGATGTATTATTTTGGGAAGATACATTGGTCATGGTGTGTGTATGTGTTGGGTATGTGCAGGATCATGATGGGCCAAAAAGTGGTAATATGATGGGTATGTGTAGGGTATGTGGCTGATGACAATTTTTTGACTCAAAATTGATGAAACGAAAAGGGTTTTTAAAGGAGATTCTCAGCTTTCCACTAATATAAATTATGCTTTACTTTGAATTTAATAAATAATTATTATTCATTTTCTATTTGAATTATGACTAAAGTTTGATTGATAGGTTGATTGAAAAACATCTATAGCTTTCAAATGGTATCACATTTTTTGAATCCAATACATGTGCATCACATTCTATGCTTCACATACTATAGGATTAAAAAAAAAAATGAATTTCATGAAGTTTTGACCAAGTTAAGGTGGTTACACATACGAGTTTTTTATACTTTTTAAAAGTTGTAATAAAAAAATCATAATTAATTATTTACTTGGAAAAAAATTACAAAAAAATATGCATCACATCGGGACATGATTCCTCTACTTATATCTAAAATCTTATAAAAAAATATTATCATTTTATTGTGGTCGGGTGGTTAGATAGACACCTACTTATTTTTTTCCCTGAAATTCAAGTACTACTGCATTGAAATTTCAAATTTTCACCATATAGATTTTTTTAAAAATAAACCTAGTAGTTTAAAAACTACATTAAATTTGCTATAGATTCTATTCTTACATATTTTTGAAATAATATAGATAACTTATTCAAACTTTTACGTCAAGTTGCCTAACTTTGATTTTTCTGAATTTTTCGCCACTTAAGGGCCTATTTTTTCCATGATAATCTTGCACATACCCTGTTAATAGAGAGGAATGGTTAGAAGGTAACCAAAACCCTTTATGACAATATGTATGTAAAAAAAAAGTGCATCCATTTTTGTCAGCAATGCCAAAATGATAACACGTTCATTGCATCTATTGACAAAATAATGAATCAGTAATGGAGAGAATGAGGAAAGGTAGAAAGGCATAAAATTTCCTATCAACCATGATGTAAACCAATGTAGGTTGGAAAAAAAAGCATGTAGTTTAACCTCCAAGCAGACATAAAGACCTCAAGTAAATTTACAACCTCGCATGTAAATATAACTAAGATTTTAGAGTATATGGGGTGTACAAACCTCTTTTCCCTGAGGAGGCATGTTGAACATAATATTCACCCTTCCATTTGGAGTGACTTAACATGAGCAACAAAAGAACATCTTGCAATTTATGAAGTAAACAAGTGAAGTTTGAACCACACAATGAGTGGCTCAACCTACAACTTTGTATGTGGCATACGAGTGTAACGTGCATAAAAGTATGTAATTACTTCTATAGTTGCAACATCAGATGTATAATTTTAGGAAAATACATTGGTTGTGGTGTGCGCATATGTGTTAATGGAGAGGAAAGGTTATAGGGAAACCAAAACCTTTTATGACAAACTTGTATGTAAAAAAGTGCATCCATTGCTGCCAGTAATGCCAAAATGATAAAATGTTTGTTGCATCTATTGACAAAATAATGAATCAGTAATGGAGAGAATGAGGAAGGGTAGAAAGGTGTAAAATTTCCTATCAAACATGATGTAAGACAATGTAGGTTGGAAAACATAGCATATAGTTGAACCTCCAAGCAAACATAAAGACCATAAGTAAATTTGTAACCACACATGTAAATATAACTAAGATTTTAGAGTATATGGGGTGTACAAACCTCTTTTACCTAAAGAGCCATGTTGTGATATTCAAACTTCCATTTGGGGTGACTTAACATGAGTAGCAAAAGCACATTTGTAAATTCATGAAATTAATAAGTGAAGGTTGAACCACACGATGAATGGTTCAACCTACAACTTTGTATGTGGTGTACAAGTGTAACGTGTATAACTAAATGCAATTACTTTTACAATTGTAACAACATATATATTATTTTAGGAAGATGCATTGGTTTTGGTGCATGTGTATGTGTTAATAGAGAGGAAAGGTTAGAGGGAAACCAAAACCTTTAATGACAACCTTTAATGTAAAAAAATGTGCATCGATTGTTGCCAACAATGCCAAAATGATAACACATTTGTTGCATTTATTGAAAAGATAATGAATTAGTAATGGAGAGAATGAGGAAAGGAGGAAAGGTGTAAAATGTCCTATCAACCATGATGTAAGCCAATGCAGGCTGGAAAACACATCATGTAGTTGAACCTCCAAGCAGACATAAAGACTATAAGTAAATTTGCAGCCCCACATGTAAATATAACTAAGATTCAGAGTATATGGGGTGTACAAACCTCTTTTACCTGAGGATACACATTATGATATCCAGACTTCCATTTGGGGTAACATAACATGAGAAACAAAAGCACATCTTGCAATACATGAAATAAACAAGTGAAGGGTGAACCACACGATGAGTGGTTAAACTTGCAACTTTGTATGTGGTGTACAAGTGTAAAGTGCATCACAATATGTAATTACTTCTACAATTGCAACAATAGATGTATTATTTTGGGAAGATACAATTTTTGTGGTGTGTGTGTATGTGTTAATGGAGAGGAAAGGTTAGAGGGAAACCAAAACCATTTATGATAACATTGTATGTAAAATAAGTGCATCCATTCTACTAGCAATGCCAAAATGATAACACGTTTGTTGCATTTGTTGACAAAATAATGAATCAGTAATGGAGAGAATGAGGAAAGGAAGAAAGGTGTAAAATGTCCTATGAACCATGATGTAAGCCAATGTAGGTTGGAAAAAATAGCGTGTAGTTGAACCTCCAAGCAAACATAAAGACTGCAAGTAAATTCATGACCCCACATGTAAATATAACTAAGATTTTAGAGTATATGGGGTGTACAAACCTCTTTTATCTAAGGAGGCATGTTGTGATATTCGGCCTTTCATTTGGGGTGACTTAACATGAGCAAAAAAAAAAATCTAGCAATTCATAAAATAAACAAGTGAAGGTTGAACCACATGATGAGTGGTTCAACCTACAACTTTGTATGTGGCGTATGAGCGTAACATGCATAACACTATTAATTACTTCTACAGTTGCAACAACAGATGTATTATTTTTGGAAGATATTTTGTGGTACATTTGTATGTGTTAATGCCTAGACGAAAGGTTAGAGGGCAACCAAAACCTTTTATGACAACCTTGCATGGAGAAAAAAGTGCATCCATTGCTACCAACAATGCCAAAAGAATAACACAGTTTTTGCATCTATTGAAAAAATAATTAATCAGTAATGGAGTGAATCAGGAAAGGCATAAATGTGTAAATTTTCCTATCAACCATGATGTCAGCCAATGCAGGTTGGAAAACACAGTGTCTAGTTGAACCTCAAAGTAGAAATAAAGACAAGTAAAGTCACAACCTCGCATGAAAAATAACTAAGACCTCATAGTATATGGGGTGTACAAACCTGTTTTACCTAAGTAGGAATGTTGTCATATCGATCCTTCCATTTGGGGTGACTTAACATGACTAGAAAAAGCGTATATGACAATTCATGAACTAAAAAAGTGCAGGTTGAACAACATGATGAGAAGTCCAACCTGCAACTTTATATGTAGCCTATAAGTGTAATGTGAATAATAATATGTAATTACTTCTATGAATACCAACAATGTCAAAAGAAAAAAACATGTGAACTTTGCATTTGCTGATAAAATAATGAATTAGTAAAGGAGTGAATGAACGTACACTAAAACATGTTATTTTTGTGTGCATTTATTTGTGAAATATACAAAGAATTTGAAACACAGTTTTAACTGTAAACCACAATTACAAATAAATTGTGAAGCTCGCTTGCATTGAAAACTATAGTGAATGAGATAGATACTATGTTGATTTAAGAGATTCTTTATGCTCTTGATAAATTGACAAAGAAGCATGTGTAGTATGTGAAAAAGCGAAGAGACAATGCAAATCTGGAGGTAATAGGTTCTATAATTTATGAAATCGAAAAGGAATCTGCTCTAAAAACACTTGAAAACAAGGAGATCAAACTTAATGAGATGAATTTTATTTTAACTGATGAGATTCTTCCCACTTTTGAGAAGTTGAGGAAGGAGCATGTGCAATGGGAAAATTGCAATGCAGAAGTGGATAAACTTGAGAGATTTTGTATTGCATATGAATTTGTTTAAGAAATGAAAGTGAAATATGATGCTATAACTAGATTTCAACTAGTGAAGTCAAACATTTGTGAACACAAAAATAACTCACCACCCTGAACTCTCCACCCTTTAGCTTACAACAAGTAGAAATAAATAAAACACAACCCACAATGTTTTCCAACATGCCTATAGTTTATTGATTTGAAGGAGTTGAAACATAATTTTTAGTCTACCTGAGACTTGTTATATATTTTGAAGATGTTCCTTTCATTACATTCATATTGTGTAAACAACAAAAGTTTTTCATTACAATCATATTATCTATATAATTAGAGGTTGGAAAACACAGGGCATTAAGAAACTTGCAACCCACATAGTGTTGTAAAACCCTCTATCTATAAGAACCCAATTGGTTGGTCACACCTCAGCTAAATATGGTTAGTTTTATGTATCCTTCGACTGCAACTCCTCCCCAAATTCTCCACCCTTCAGCTTTGTACAAGCACAAAAAACTAACTCATCCACTATTTTTTCCTACCTGCGTATATTTTAATGATATGAGGAAATCCAAATGTAATTTATACAGTAAGTAACAATTTTGGTAAATTTTCAAGTTATCTTTTCTTACATTTGTACTATAAGGTTTTCATTACAATCATTTTGTCTATTTATAATTCAAGGTTGTAAAATACTGGGTGTTAACGAACCTGAGATCTTCTCAATGCTTCAAGAGGCAACAAGTACTAGAATGTATGAAATGAATAAGGAAACATTCGTAAAAACACTTGAAAAGAAGCAGACCAAAGTGTATGAGATAAATAATGTATTGACTGAAGATATTTGTCTTGCTCTTGAGAAGTTGAGGAAGGAGCATGTGAAGTATGTGCAATGGGAAAATGACAATGCAAAATTGGAGGCAACAAATATTAGATGTATGAAATGACAAAGGAATTTGTTATAGTAATACTTGAAAAGAAGAAGACCAAAGTGAATGAGACAATTAGTGTATTGATTGAAGAGACTCAATGCTATTGAGAAGTTGAGGAAGGTGTGTGTGTAGTATCTTCAATGGGCATATGGCAATGTAGAACTTGAGTAGGAGGTAGTAGAAATTGAGTAATGAAAAAGGAATCTGCTCTAAAAAAACTTGAAAAGAAGAAAACTAAAGAGAATAAGATAGAGAATGTATAGACTGACAAGATTGTTCTTGCACTTGACAACTTGACGAAGGAACATTGTCCAGTATGTGCAATGGGAAAATGCTAATGCAAAAGTGGATAAAGTCAAGAACTTGTGTATTGCATATGATTTTGTGCAAAAAAAGAAAGTGAGAGATGATGCTATAAGTGGAGTTGAAAAAATGAAGTCAAAGATTCTTCAACTTAAGAATTCCATGTAACAAATATAATTCGAAAAGATGATAATGAAAAGGAAAAATCAAATCTTAGAGCAGAAAAAGAGAATTAGTTGGCTGTAGACATGAAAGCCCTATGTGAAAAGGAAAACAAGTTTTGTAAATAGCTTATCAAATAGAAAAAATCTGCATTCTCTAATTAGAAAGACATTCTCAAAGGAAAGCAAAGAGCAACTATAAAGCTACATAACAGTATTGAAGACATTCAAAAATCTATCCACGAAATGGATGGTGTTGTCCTAATGGCTGATGAGGGAGTAGTTGCTCAAAAGCTTAAAGTAAAAGATATGAAATAGAAGGTATAAGCTCATGAAAAGGAATACCAGGGGGTAATAACAGGTAACAACGGTGGGGATGAAGAAAAATGTTCGACTAGTCAACTTGCATATGTAAAAGAAATAGTTAGAATTGCTAAAACTAAAGTAAAACAACATAAACACTACAATTAACCACTTAGAAAAGGAATTAAAAGATTAAAAAAAAAATTTATCATCGAAATAAAATGAGTTTAATTAATGTTGTTGACACACAACTGCAATCTAAAAGACACAAAGTTGAAAAAATAAACACAACAATGGAATGTGTTATTTTCAAGACATTCATACTGTTTTGTAAAATTCAATGTTGCAAAACCATATGTTAAGAAGCAAGCAACCCACCATGAGACAACCCTTTACATTTAAACAAGGAGATTGAAATAACTGAAAACCCACATTGTGTTTACCAAATTACAATTATTTGGTGCACTTTTTTTTTCAATCATGTGAAATTTAAACGTGCAACAATGGAAGGTGTGATTTTCAAGACATTCATATTGTTTTGTAAAATTCCATGTTGTAAAACTATACATGTTAAGAAGCAATCAACCCATTGTGAGACAACCCTTTACACTTAAAGAAGGAGATTCAAATAACTGAAAATCCACATTGTGTTTTCTAAATTACTATTATTTTGTGCACTTTCTTTTTCAATCATGCAAAATTTAAACACAACAATAGAAGGTGTGATTTTCAAGACATTCATACTATTTTGTAAAATTCCATGTTGCAAAACTGTATGTGTTAAGAAGCAAGAAAACCAACGTGACACAACCCTTTACATTTAAACAAGGAGATTCAAATAACTGAAAACCCACATTGTGGTTTCTAAATTACAAATATTTGGTGCCCTTTTTTTTCAATCATGCGAAATTTAAACACAACAATGGAAGGTGTGATTTTCAAGACATTCATACTATTTTGTAAAATTCCTTGTTGTAAAACTGTACGTGTTAAGAAGCAAGAAACCCATCGTGACACAACCCTTTACATCTAAACAAGGAGATTCAAATAACTGAAACACGCATTGTGTTCTCCAAATTACAATTATTTTTTACACTTTTTTTTCAATCATGCAAAAATTAAATACAACAATGGAAGGTGTGATTTTCAAGACATTCATACTATTTTGTAAAATTCCATGTGGCAAAACCGTACATGTTAAAAAGAAAGCAACCCATTGTGAGACAACCCTTTACACTTAAACAAGGAGATTCAAATAATTGAAAACCCACATTGTGTTTTCCAAATTATAACTATTTTGTGCACTTTTTTTTTCAATCATGTGAAATTTAAACACAACAATGGACTGTGTGATTTTCAAGTGTATTCATATTGTTTTGTAAAATTCCATGTTGCAAAACCATTTGTGTTAAGAAGCAAGCAACCCACCATGACACAACCCTTTACATTTAAACAAGGAGATTCAAATAACTAAAAACCCACATTGTGTTTTCCAAATAACAAATAATTTTTGCACTTTTTTTTCACTCATGCAAAATTTAAACACAACAATGGAAGGTGTGATTTTCAAGACATTTTTACTATTTTGTAAAATTCCATGTTGCAAAACTATACGTGTTAAGAAGCAAGCAACCCATTGTGAGATAACTCTTTACATTTAAATAAGGAGATTCAAATAATTGAAAACCCACATTGTGTTTACCAAATTACAATTATTTTGTGCATTTTTTTTTCAATCATGTGAAATTTAAATGCATTTTTTACTCAAATTAAAATTCCTTATAAATTTTGAAGGGGTCTTTCAATACAATCGCACTTTCTATATTACAAAAGCTTTTCAAGAAATTCATTCTATTTTGTAAAAAGTCATGTTGGAAAACCCTAGGTGTTAAGAAACAAGCAACCCATATAGTGTTGTAAAACGCTCTACAACCCAATTGGTTAGCACCCCTCACCTCGATTTGGTTGGTTTTCTCCTCCAACTCCTCCATGTGCACTCTAGCAACTTCAGCTTCCAACATGCAGACAAAAAAAACACCTCGATTTGGTCGGTTTTCTCCTCCAACTCCTCCACGTGCACTCCAATCTTCAGCTTTCAACATGCAAACTGGAAACACAGAGTCTTTTCACCCTTCTTTCTCCAAACCAAAAATGCACACGTCAGTTTGCCTCCAATCCCCACACCAAAAAAAAGCTTTGAAAACAACAAATTTTGCAGTAAGCCACAAGGACCAATTTTATCGGTCAGCAAAAGGTGAGAAAACCAACTTGACAGTGCCGTTAACTCCTACCTACCATTTCTTTGACATTTGGTCCCGTCTGTCGATTTCATCACTTTTATCCCCCATCTAGCGGGCTCCGCACTACGCCATCTCATCATGTTATGTATGTTTCTATGTATGTTGGTATGTATGTTTTTATGCACTTTTGTATGTACATAGGTGTGTTTTTTCTACACATTAGCCGCGTCCATATTTATCCATTAAAAAATTCAATTTTTATATATAAAATGTATTAATTTATAGAAAATTAAAGTAAATTGATATAAATTGATATAATTTATATATGAATTCAATTTATAATTCATACAAATCAATATATATTTTAAAGTTGATGTACGATTTAAATTCTATATAAAATTAATATATTTTTTTCTAAAATTTATTTTTATAGTAAAAACAACATTAATTAGTATAAAATTGATATCAATTAAAATTGAAATAAATTGAATTTGACTTACATAAACAAAATTATTAAATAAATATTATATAAAATTTATCTAAAATTTATAGAAAATATAATTTTAACAAAAAAATGGAATCAAATTATACAAATTTTTTTTTTTTAATATTTTAAAAATTGGGATATTAAGATTAATTTTAAATTTAAATTTTATATAAAATTAATATTTAATTACTTACATTTAATATAAAATCGATAGTGGTTTTGGTATAAAATTTAGTAAAATTGTATTGGTTGTTTAGTGTAGTGCCCCTTCCGTTTGTAGCTTGTAGATGTCAGATCAGTGTTTCAATTTCACTATTTCCTTGTGATTTTTTTGTGGTTTTATTCTTGCTTTGAATGGTGTGTTTGAACCATCACATGTTTGAGATGAGATTCCTCAACATGTCAGTTTTTGGAATTTTGTATATTTATATGCTTGTTTTATCACTATGCTTTAGTTCAATGATATATGTGTGTTATTCATGATGTAATTAAATGTGAACGTGGCTATTGATATTCAAGAAATGATTTATATAATGAATCTATGAATGCTATTTTATGCTTCATGATATTGTATCTTGTTGATTGATTATGTTGTACTTCATGATATATATATATTTTGAATAGGTACCCTTGACATGCATTTAGTGGTTATATGTACAAGGTTATTTCTCCATCTAGCTATATAGGTCTGAGTTATTCCCTAATGGTGGTTAATTCAGATATATCACATTGGGCCTCTCTATCTATTCTTCGATCGTATTTTAATCTAGTATGGTATGGGTCATATTTGACCAAATTATTTATCCAAATCTGAATTAGCAATTATTTTGAAATCCCTATGTGTCATGAAATTCTAATGTATGCATGATTTAAATGATTTCTTAAATTTAACATTTTTTCGTAAAAATATTTATGAGTTGCATCTTTTTTATGGAGGTCATCCACAAATTATTTGTAGCTACTTGATATGGGAGCACAAGCCTTCTTGGGATAAAATTCTTCGGCTAAGAGCCAAGGACTGAGGGGTGTCCATTTTGCCAAATTTTCTTGGGGCAAGATCCCAACCTCATCCCTTATGATGTCGAAGCCTTGCACTCAACAAGACTTGATCCCATCAAGGGCCCATTGACATGAGTTGCATATTTGGTTGATTAATCATATTTTAATTATGAAATTGGGTAGAATATTTAAATGATGGTTTAAATTCCCTATCTTTATCGTATAAGAATTTTTGATGAGTTAAAATATCATTTTTATGTCCAAGGGTTATTTTGTAAAAATTAAAAAAATATAATTAAGTTAATTATTTTTAGAAAATTTACCTTGGGGTTGGGAATGTTTATGCTTAATTTAATCATGTTGATAAATAAATGAAAGTGTTTATTTTGAATGTTTAATTTTT
>VDFB02383336.1:0-20162 GCA_007258455.2 Sequoia sempervirens | reverse complement strand
TATCTTCTGGGAGCAAAGAAAAGTAATTATTATTCTTCTGCAATTTCTTGTTAGATGGATATAGTTAATAGTTTCTTTTCAGCTGAAAATGAAATTAAAAGTTAGTTGATGAGGTATATAATGTAACGACATCTGAATTGAATTCTCTTTTCCGTCTTGCTGCAAATGAAACCCTAGTTGGGCAGTTATTCAGTTATTGATCTGTCATGATCAGTTGGCAGAAAACTGTTGAACGATTCATGTGAACTGAAACTGAAACTGAAAAATTAAAAAGATAATTGCATGTTTGAGTTAGTTGAATCAATTGGAAACCCTAGTTTCAAAAACAATTTAGTTGCAGTTCAGCTGAAAGATAGTTGTCAGTTGGAAATTTTAAACTGTAGTCTGGGAAGGTTGTTACATATGGTATCAGAGCTACCAGGTTCGACACTGAACCTCGGAGCTCATCATGCAACTCAGAAAATTGAAATCGACCTGGTGAACCTTGTAAACCTTTGCTTTGAATCTATCACAGTGAGTGGTAGTTATCTTGCATTAAAAATCTATCACAGGAAGTGATAGTTATTGTTGAAACATTTTTGTATTGGATCTATCACAGGAAGTGATAGTTACTATAAACAATTACGTGATTGAGTCTATCACAGGAAGTGATAGCCAATCCTATAAACAAATCTTGTACTGAGCCTATCACAGCGAGTGATAGCCTTTTTGTAACCATTGGAATTGAATCTGTCTCAGGAAGAGATAATAATTTTTGTAAACAATTTTTCTTGTAACCGTTAAATGCTCTTAGAAATAATTTGAGTTATCAAGTAATTATGAAATTATTCTAAGTTAAGGCAAGGTATGCCTAGGGTACCGAGATTGTGATCAAAACTTAAATAATAGCTTAATTTGAACTTATGGGCTAAAGGATTGGAAGACCCAGAAGCAATCAACCAAGTGCAGGGGCATCTGAGCATCATAAATCCTTGAAATTATATCAAGATAAGGTGAAATCTGGTCTAACTTCTAGATGGTTCGGAAAGAGCCAAGTGGAATTAAAGGATCAAGATAAAAAGAAAAGCCATAGTCAAGGATAACATGTTGGTACATGAGAGATAACTTGAGAAAAGGGGAAGCAGATTAGTGTTTTATCTTTTAATTCCTTTGTGAAGTTTAGAAGAATGAGTCAGTAACTGAATGGATGTTTAATTACTTTATGGAAGAGGAGTTACCTCATATTGATAATATTGTAAGATCACAAATTAAGTTGTTTGAGGATATCACTTTTGGTTCTTCATCAGACCGATGAATCAGGAGTTGTAGGATTTGTTTTGTTATGACAGGAAGTTGTTGTCATGAGCAGCATGAAATGCAGATATAATATGACAAGATGATGGATAACTTAAGGTGACAAGTTTGTTAGCGACATGCATGGTCTGCAATGTTACTGGAATGACAAATACTTGTTAGAAGAATATTGACTATATGACAAACAGAGCTTTCACTATGCTCCTTAATGAATTGCGTACGAACCTTTTGATCAGGTCTCAAAACATATTTCATGACAATCATCAAGAAAGAACTTTGATTTTTATGGTACCTTAGGGAGCAATGGGTATAAATGGTTTGCCATTAATAATCAAGAATTTTAGATGAAATTGGTTCATCCTCTTAGCAGTGATTGTGGTTAGGCTAGCGGCTGTAAATTCCATGGTGCATATATATTCATACAATTTTGGACAAGCATCACCGGTAGAACTCTTGGACAAATTTCTATGTTTGGCACTACAGAGACATTCCCTTATGAACAGAGGTAACAAAGACAACAACAACATGATTAAGGTGATGGTGAGTATCTGCTAGATAATCTCCTGAAGGGACCAAGTAAAATGGTAAGAGTTTATTGTTCGAAACCCTCATTGACCTCTCATCACATAGGTTATTGTTCAAAATTTAGTTCATGAATGGTACAATGGTGATGGAGCAGTTAAGCAGACAACTTGTGTGAATGCGTACATTCGTGAAACATTTTTGCTTGATATACCAAAGTCTATGCATGACTCTGAAAAAGAAAATGTACCTTAGACATGCTTAGTTATTGTTATCTACCTGAGAAGAAATAGAAGAAGAGTGTTATGAATCAATAAGAATGAGAGTGTGCAGTTCAATACATGAAGCAAGCTTGAAATTTTGGATCCTCTTGGTAACTCCTATCAAAGGCATAAATAATTCTGATGTCTTTAACCACAACAGTGGAAAGGTGAAGATACTAGTTGTTTTCATGATATTATGGTCAAATGACCGTGAACTACGTTATTTTAGCAAAAAATAAAAAATAAAAAATATAAGAGCTTTGTAGAGTCACAAGAAAAGAGCTTTCCAGTTTCTCCTTAGCTGCACCTTTGCATGTTGCTAATGCATTAACTTAAGTAAAGTCATTCCATATGAACGAAGGATACTCCAAGAAATAGGAACAGATGTGTTATAATCATTTTATTGCAAAAAAATTTAGAGCATGATGGAAGTCTTGAAGGGCTAAAGTGTTGATACATTGTAGCATAATCTCTGACCTAGTGTAATTTTTGGAGAGACTGACTATAGTACAAGAATCTAATTCCTTGTTAAAGACTTAGTCAAGTTGCGCGGTGTATGATAAGTGTTCCCTAGATTTTGACACTTCTTTGAATTTAAAAATAAAATAAAATTTCCTTTTAATATTGGCAAGGAATGCCATTACTTTATTTATTAAACTAGGAAACAGTCTAGTCACTGAATTTTGAAGATTATTAATGGCCATTGGTCAAAACATGATTTAATGATGAAAATGAGCTTATTCTTTGGACTTATTGTTGAAATCAAAACTGTTTATATTTTGGTATTGAGATAAATTATTGTGCATGAACCTTTTTGATTGTTCACTATTTGATGAAATGTTCACCTCTATCATGTCTGGGATGGGCCTCTGATGGATCCTACGAGGAAGTAAATTGGAGGAAAATACACCTAATATGTTCTTAACTTTACAAAGGAGGAAACTTTGTGATAGGATATGTGGGCGGACATGTAGTTCAGTAAGCCCAGGTGAATAGTCTCTCCAAGCCGAGCAGGATGGTGAACTTATACTTCAGACGCTTAGCTAACCAGAGTTGTTGTACTCAGTAGGAGGGTATCATTAGTAGTGCGACAGAGTTGGTTAAGTGAGAGTATACACCAAAGCTCAGATGGCAACTGAGGGGAATTTCTTCTTTTCAGTGGCATGTCGAGTCCTGGAGGACAATTAAACTAGAAAGAAATTCTGATATTTTGTAAGTGCTTAATAGTTTATTTTAAGGATGCATTAGATAAATGAAACTGGTGCTTGATGAAAATCTTTCAGCTAGAGAAGTGAAGGTTGATGTTAACCTCTGGTAAAATTCTCTTGGTCAATCTGTGATAAAAATAATTGATTGTTGTACTTAGGAAGAGTATTCCGCTTAAAGGTGTTGTTGTAACCACTTTTATAATTTTGCTACCCAGACGGTTCATTAGACAGAAAAGATGTCGAATTCTTGTAAGCTGGGAAAGCTAGAAGGCAGGATTATCAATAGTCCTAAAATGCTATCTGAAATAGAAAACAAATCAAACTAATCATAAAAGATTGGTGAAAGCTATTAAAGCTAAGTAAATGTTTCCTAGGAGGATTATGTAGAAATCCTTCAAAAATTTCCTTATCTTTCGTTGAACAAACGAGAACACTATCTTTATTTTATGGCTATGTTTAAATTTAGAATAAACAATCATCGAGGACGATGATTCTTAAGGGGAGAAGTATGTCACATCCCTCGCATTCAGACTATATGTTGGTTATGCATTTTGAATGCAATGTTAGTTGCAAATAACTGCTTTCATGAGATTACGACATGGATAATTCAATGAACGTTCTTTTATTGTAACTGTATTGTTAACGAACTCCTTATCTTGCAAGTGAATTTATTATTCATGTGAAGTTGAATGAGATCATGAGATTTAAATTAAATGCATAATATTTAGCCGTTGAGAACGATCTAACCATAATCCTTGTCAGTGGATGCAGGATTGCCAATGCCACGAGAGAAAGGGAAACATCGTCAGGGAGAGGACATGGTTAACAATGGATCTATTTTATCATCTACCTTGAGTCGGTGTATGACAAGTATCTAAGTCGTAACTTGGTCGTAAATAATTCAATTTAATTAATCAATTACCTAGGCCAATGTATATATATATGCATCTTTTATAATTTAAAAAGAAGTATGAATTTGAATGATAAATGATATAAATAAACATTGGAAACCTTGGAGAGGACTCATGTTTTAATATTTAAATAACTTTGTAAATATTAAAGTCGGCATAAAATTGGAAGGAAACCTCTTTGGTGTCGGGGGGTCTTTGAGGCGGGTTTCTGGAACCTCATCTTCGTGGTGTTTCAAGATCGCGGTGATGAAAGTTGACTTGTTTCGTGTCCCAAATCCCAATCACGCCATTGCTTTCGGCCCACCCTGCCCCATCCCTTCTGCCTACCACGTTCTCGAATTGGACTGAACTGTTCCGTCTTACTGGGATGCATTTACGCGGAATCCTGACAGCCAGTTCTGTTCTTGCATAGATGCTAAAGAAGGAATGGCATTTCAAACTAATTCTCTCTTAGTTGCATCATATCCAAGCTCGTTTCAACGGAGAGCCATGCTCTCGTGAGAATTAACAATTATTGGAAATCGTTCTTTTCTTTTAGGCATGTAAAGCAAAACCCTATGTGTCTAAATGTTCTCTTCACTACGTTTGTGGAAATACAAGGAAAATAAGTTCTTGAAAAAGAAATGATATTTCAAATTCTTGATCAGATAGATTTTAGCTTAGGAATCCGCTTTGGTTGTAATCTTTCCTTAATGGAACGCAATGTTGAATCATTCTTGTTGTTAACTTGTCTGGGACCATCATTTAGCACCAGTCCTATTTATTTTATTTTGATTCTTTGGCCCGAGACAAGGCTTGACCCTTTTCATAGTTTAAAATTGTACTTGGTCGATCTGTGAGGAGCAATTCCAAATCTTTTCTTATTTGGTGACCTGCATATCCGTTCCTTGAACCCAAATCTAGAATTGCCTTGCATTCGGGTAACCTCTGTCCACTGTTTAACAATCTGGAAGTGAGTAGGGTGAACATCTTGGAAATGTTAGTAAAAGTTTTCTGTCTTGAAGCTGTGAACCTTTTTTAATCTATATTGACTCTTGGTCGTGATCTGAGTTCTCTTCTCTGTGAAGATTGTTGGTCTGAGAGCACACATCCTCTAACCTAATATCCAAGCATAGCGTGGGAGATGGGTATCATCTTTAGATGTTGCGCTGCTAATGGTTAGCATAATATCTCCAACCTATGTCCTGGCAATTCATATATATCAATAGATGTATCTTGTACCACGCATTATAAGCACAGGTCTTTCATCCTTTCTTCAAAAGCTTATACGGTATTGGACTTTGTTGTTAACTTCTGAGAAATTCCTAGAAAGGAAACCGAATTACCCTGCCATCTAATTAGTAAGTAGTCCAAAACATTTTGAAGTTTTCTTGAGCACTGTTTCACTTTGTCTTAAATGAGTTCACGCTTTTCATAAATGCTGAATTGGTTAAGGTATACCTCTCCTCTAATCCAAGATCCTTAACTAGCTTGTAATTGGTTAAGAACTGGAAGGACATTATATTGAATCAGCTAAATTTTGTCTCTCTCTATACACATGACTTAACCAGGAGGTTAACCATAAGATTAAGAAAAGATTGAGAACCAAATCTGGACTGAGAACAGTCTTAACCGAATTTAGATAAGTAACCTTTCCACTCTGTTTTGGGAATCATAGTTGGTACGGGTCTCTCTCATACAGAGTTTGATAAATCTGGAGAATTCCTTACGGGTACCAAGACTTTGACTTCTTCACTTGTCATGTTTCTGGCTAACAGATCATTTATTTTCTTTTGCAAAAGTTAACTAGACCTTAAACAATATGTGATTCCAAGTCAAGCTCTTGTAACGTTAATCCTTGAAGATAAGACTTAACCTTGAACTACTAGAAGATTGATAACCAAACCAGATACGGTAAGATTAAAACTTGATCTAAGAGTTATCATGTCGAGCATGGATGCGTGCTGTCAGCACAGTGATGCCACAAATAATTAATTAAAAATCCTTGGCCAAGGTAGATGCCCGTTCGGCAATGTCAGCCTCCATGGCCAGATATACTCTAATCAGGATGATTCTTCTGATAGGAGGTACCTATAGAGGAAGGATCGATCAGTAGTATAGGTTCATGGACATCAGGCTCAGAGGCATGATGATAAATTGATCCATGTTGATTACCCTCGTGAAGGGCGGGTTCTTCAGTTGAAGACACTCAGGAGACCAGTAGGTCTTGGTTGGGTGGTAAAGCCCCTGATGATAATTCTCTTTCCCTCGATAAAGATTTCCAAGTATGATAGTATGGAGATGATGTCAAATGGAATACTTCCTCTCTCATAAATCCAGGTACATGCAATGGTAATTGAACTTCTATTTCATCTATGCCATGAATGCTATTCTTTATGTTAATGAACATAGTAAGATTCTCAGATACTTAGGGAGATAGTTACTTGAAATTATTTAGCTATTATATTGTTTCATAGCTGTAGTAATTATTCGTTATCTTCTGGGAGCAAAGAAAAGTAATTATTATTCTTCTGCAATTTCTTGTTAGATGGATATAGTTAATAGTTTCTTTTCAGCTGAAAATGAAATTAAAAGTTAGTTGATGAGGTATATAATGTAACGACATCTGAATTGAATACTCTTTTCCGTCTTGCTGCAAATGAAACCCTAGTTGGGCAGTTATTCAGTTATTTATCTGTCATGATCAGTTGGCAGAAAACTGTTGAATGATTCATGTGAACTGAAACTGAAACTGAAAATTAAAAAGATAATTGCATGTTTGAGTTAGTTGGATCAATTGGAAACCCTAGTTTCAAAAACAATTTAATTGCAGTTCAGCTGAAAGTTAGTTGTCAGTTGGAAATTTTAAACCCGGAAGGATACACTGTGTTTACGTATGTATGCATACATACATGTCAACACATGTGTACGAGCATATCCGTCTGCTTAACATACACATGTATTGATATGTCTGTACATATAAATACGTGTTCACAATATATAGATGTGCATGCGTTCACATTCAATCATTAACACAACATTCACACCATTCATACTTGGGTCATGGTATAGCAAGTCTGACATTTAAACAATCACATCCCCTAAACATAAAGGAGTGAATTCAAAATCCTTATGTCAATACACAAGCCTATGGATGACTTACCGTTGTCTCGACAAACAGACTTGGCTTACTCATTCTATAGTATGTGTGTGTATGCTCAATTTGGTCAATTTGGTAATCGTTATTGTTTACCCGACCAAGTTCCTCCCCGAATGATGTCTCTCCTCTGTCCGGAGGAACAGTCTTCATACCTGCACATCATGACATGACACTGGCAGTCATATGCTCATATCAAGGTAAAAACATCTCACAAGTTAGAATACTATTATTCCATAATTGTATGCAACATTTAATCAAGACTAAATCATTTAGAAGTAACAATCAAATGAAACCATCATTTAAACGGGACTCATTCATTTAATAACGAGATCAACCATGTTTTATTCATCATCATGATTCAAACATTACACCACCGTCTCTATACAATAGTAGCTGCACATCGGGATGTAACAACTACACCGTTATGCTGCTGAATTGTCTTCAGGCACTCGCTTCGAGGAAAGCACACCTCCTAGCATGGGCTCTTCTTCTTGCTTGAAAGATAGCAACTAGTTGAGAAGGTTAGCTTGTAATAGGTTTGAATTGCATTTCCAGTTGAGTAATTGCATTTTGGAGATCTAGTTGCATTTTCTGTCATATTTTGATGTTGCTGAATGTCATTGAGGAATGTAAGATTTACTCATAGCTCATGAAATAAAAATGCTATCATTCTGGGTATTGAATCTATCTATCTGTTTATGAGGGGCGACCATTCTAGCCAATTTCCAGATTTTATTTGTCTCTTTGATTTTATAGAACAAATTCGCCCTTGCAGCTGGGCCGTACCACTTGAGAGATGTATTGGGATTCGTGGAAAATGTATGAGTGATATTTGGGATGGTTTTTGGGTTGCATCTTAGGCGCCTTCATTAATAGAGTAATCTGCATTTGATTTCTCGTCAATAGGTTGAGTTGGGAGCAAGTTACGTGCATTTTAGTAAGTCATTATGCTGCTGTTCTGTATTAATTCTGTCAAAAACAGTCATACCAGATTTGAGGAAGTTCATTAGTTGTGTTAGGAGTTGATATTCAGTGAGTTTGGGAGTGTAAAAGAGAGTTCTTAACTTGTTATAGCTTTGAAAGGTTTTAATCTTATGATATTGGCAGGCTCTCTAATTTATTGTAAGCTGAACAGTAGTACTGTCAGCAATTCTCTCCTCTCATTTGGAATTTACATGTACTTCCCACTGAATAAGTGGAAGAGGCTGGCTTGCCGCCTATTTGCTTTCAGTTGAGTAGTTTAGGGACCCTCTGACCATATGCTCGCCATCACTCGGCGCCATTCTTGGTTAGGGTTACATTCTGTTCTTCATACATTGATCCTCTGACCATATGCTCGCCATTACTCGGCGCCATTCTTGGTTAGAGTTCCCTTCAGTTTGCATTTGCATAGATCCTCTGACCAATGCTCACACCTTGCCCACATCGGGATCCTGGTGTACATTCTGGTTAGAGTTACTTTCCGCATCGTTTTGGTTTATGCTAACCTTAACGGTGCGTGGTTGAATTGTAACTTACTGTAAAAACAAAAAAAAAAAATTGGTCCGGCTCTTTACAAAGGGTATTAGAGCCAAGATTCTCGCTTAACCTGCGGCTCAACAAAGGATTCGCTGGCTGCATGAGTGGATGTTGATTGCATACTCTACTCAGAGGTCGCCAGCGTAGAAGATGTTAGACACAGCCTTTCGCCAAGCATGGGCGATACTCCATCGAGCTTTGAGAGAACAAGCGCATTAGTTGATACTTAAACAATGGAGAGCATGGCTGAAAGCCAAGGGCGGTGCCAGATGAAAGAGATGAAAAGGATGGAAAAGAAGTTTGATGGAATGATTGAATTGATGTCCTTAAGCATTTGTGTAAGGATGGACTAAAGAATTCCCTCATGTATCGTTACCCCCCTAATCAAACCATGCTACAGAGAGAAAGCAATGGGGCTACCGGGAAATAATGTGGAACTATGGAACAATGGTAATGGAGGCAGTAGAACCATTGGACAGCATAATGCCATCTCTAGCGGATCAGCCTCTAGACCACTCTTCCCTACATTCACTCCGAGGGAAGACCAGCAAGTTGAAGCTACCATTCCTTTGGTAGACGATGCCAGGCAAGCCTACATGGAGTATGCCACCCTACCTCCTGATCTTAGAGACCAATGGTCCTTTGATCAATTCTTGAATCAGAGAAACAGAAGAAACGGAGGAAGAGTTGATAACTGAGCTTATATGGCTCCTAGAACTGATTTTCATCAAGCCTTAGGGAAGGTAACATTGGCTCACTTCGATGGAAGTGATAAGTGTTCAGCAAGATCGTGGGTTCAGAAGTTAGACAACTACCTTTCACTTCGTCCCATGCCAGAAGAAGATGCCATCAAGTTTGCAACACTTCATTTAGAGGGAGCTGCCCATGAGTGGTGGTACCATGGTTTGGTCACACTTGGCCATAACCTTATTCAAACCTATGGAGAATTCACCAACAAGCTGATTGAAAGGTTCGACACTAAGGATCCTGAAGTAAGATTTCGTGAGCTTGCACAACTGAAGCAGCATGGCTCCTTGGATTCTTACATTGCTGATTTCCAGAGACTTTCTGTGATGGTGCCCAACATCACCGAAAGAAGATTGGTTGTTTTGTTTTCCGAAGGGTTGGTTGAACCCTTGAAAGGGTGGGTTAAAGCTTTCGATCCACCAAGTCTTGATGAGGCAATCAAGAAGTCTAGAAGTATGGAGTTATCAGCCCCTAGGCCTAAATTTCCGCCTAAGCCCTTTGGCCATAAGAAGGATAAGAGACATTCTTCTAATCAGCACAAGAAGTTTCCACCTAAGTTGACTGAAGAGCAACGTGAACAGCTCAAAAAGGAGGGCAAGTGTTACACATGTTTAGAGCCTTGGACTAAGGGTCATAGATGTCCTGGGAGAGGGCGTTATAATCAAATGGGAACCTATTCTGATTATGAATCAGCATATGATATGTCAGATCAGTAGTCTTATTTTGGGGACAGTGAAGATGAAAGAGCCACAAAAGAGTCCGATCATGAGCAAGGAGTTGGGGGCCCTATTGCCCAACTCTCTAGTTTCCAAAAGAACGAATCTTTCAAGGTTCGTGGTGGAGTTGGAGGTCATCGTATTGTTGCATTAATTGATACTGGTGCAACGCATAACTTCATTGATGAAGGTGTGGTTGCCAAGAGAGGTCTCAAAACTGAAGAATTTGAAGGTTTCAAAGTCATGGTGGCTGATGGGTTTCACATTTCCTGCACACGAAGAGTTCCTAACATGTCCTTGCAGTTAGGAAACTATGAAGTCAAAGATGACTTCTATGTGGTTACTATTGGTGACACAGATGCAGTTTTGGGCATACAATGGTTACGTTCACTTGGTGAAATCTCTCTCAATCTACAAACAATGGAGCTCAAGTTCCAATCTGATGGCAAGAGGGTCGTATTGAGAGGAATGTCCAATGGTGGCCCTCGAATAGTTTCATTCAAAAGGATGGAGAGGCTGATTAGGCATGACCAAGTGGAGTGGGCTGCGGAATGCATGGTCCTTCCAGCTAGTCCAGTTGAGACAAAGAGGGAATATCCTCCAGATATTCAGTCTATACTCACCAAGAGGAGTAAGGTGTTTGCTGATCTACCTCCTGGACCACCACCTGAAAGAGGAGCTGAGCATGTCATTGAACTCAAGGAAGGGGCCAAACCAGTCATCACAACTCCGTATCGATATCCTAAGAAGCAAAAGGATGAAATTGAGAACATAAAAGAACTTCTGGAGATGGGCTTCATTCGCCCTAGCAAGAGTCCCTTTGCTTCAGCTGTAGTTCTTGTGAAGAAGAAGGATGGCACCATCCGCATGTGTGTAGATTATCGTGCCTTGAATCAAAGCACCATAAAGAATTAGTATCCTATTCCTCGGATTGATGAGCTCATTGATGAGCTACATGGTGCCAAATTCTTCTCAAAAATTGATTTGAGGTCGGGTTATTATCAAATCCGGATGAGAGGTTCAGATGTTGAGAAGACGGCATTTAGATGCTACTATGGTCATTTTGAGTTCCTAGTCATGCCCTTTGGCTTGACTAATGCTCCAGCCACCTTCCAGTCTTGCATGAACAGAGTTTTCCAGAAACAGTTGAGAAAATTTGTGTTGATCTTCTTTGATGATATTCTCATCTTCAGCAAGACGTGGGAAGAACACCTCAAGCACTTGGAGGAAGTGCCTCAGTGATTCTTGAATCGTAAAGTTTGGTTTGCCAAGGAGAGTCCAAATGTGACTCTGAGGCTGAAGGAGCTGCCTACCTTGGCTTTCATATAATCAGCCACTGATGGGTGAAGGTTGGATCTTAAAAGATCAAGGCAACAGTAGATTGGCTACCTCCCGTAAAATTTGTGACTCCATTTGAAGGGTTCTTGGGTCTTTGTGGTTTCTACGTAAGATTCAGAAGGGTTACTCCCAAAGTGCTACTCCTCTTAACATCACCTCTACCTTCAAAAGGGGCTTATGGCTCTAAAAGGCCTAAAATGTGCTTCTAGATAAGTTCAAGAAAATCATGAGTTCTTGTCCAGTATTGGCCATACCAGATTTCTCCAAACCCTTCGAGTTACAATGTGATGCATCAAGGGAAGGTATTGGGGCTGTTTTGATGCAAGATAAGCATCCTATTGTGTTTGAAAGTAGAAAATTAAGGGGGGTTGAAAGGACCTATTCTATCTATGACAAAGAAATGCTTGCAATCATGCATGCATTAGCCAAGTTCAGACAATATCTGGTGGGGAGCAAATTCGTGGTCAAGACTGATCACAACAGTCTCAAGCACTTCATGCATCAGAAGGATTTGAATGAAAGACAGCAGAAGTGGGTGAGTAAGCTTCAAGCTTACGATTTTGACATTGAGTATGTCAAAGGGAAGAACAACATTGTGGCTGATGCTTTATCTAGAAGGCCTCATTTGAGCTCATTGTGTGAGCTTACTGCTGATTGGAAGGAAATGTTGCTTGCTGATTATGCCAAAAATCAGTTTGCAACCAGCATTATTGAAGGTACTTTTCATGATGAAAGGTACAAGGTAGTTGATGGGTTGATCCACTACAAGGGAAGAATCTTCTTGGTGGCTGATTCTAAACTTAAGAAGAAGATTTTGGTGACTTTCCATGACAGTCCACTTGCTGGTCATCAAGGGTACTTCAAGACATACAAGCAGATTCGAGAGAGATTCTCTTGGAAGGGGTTGAAAGATGATGTTCAGCGTCACATCAAGGAGTGTAGTACTTGTCAAATGAATAAAAATGAGCACTCTCTTCCAGCTGGTCTACTGCAGCCACTTCCCATTCCAAGTCAAAAATGGGAGAGTATCTCTATGGATTTCATCAATGATTGCTTAGGGGCTCAAGGCAAAGATTGTATTTATGTTGTAGTGGATAGATTGACCAAGTTCGCTCATTTTTTTGCCATCACTAGCTCATTTTCAGCAGCTCAAGTTGCAGATTTGTTCTTCCATGAAGTGCTTAGATTGCATGGGTTGCCTAAAAACATAGTGAGTGATAGGGACAACAAGTTCCTAAGTACCTTTTGGCAAGCGGTTTTCAGGATGAGTGGTACAGTGCTTACTCCGAGCACTAGCTATCACCCTCAAACAGATGGTTAGACGGAGATTGTGAACAAATGGTTGGAGGGCTGTTTCAGGAATTATGTCTCGGAGCAGCAAAGAGCTTGGGTGAAATGGCTCCACTTGGGAGAATATTGCTACAACTCATCTTTTCATATGTCAATAAAGATGTCTCCATTCATGGCCCTCTATGGTTACGAGGCTCCTAGCTTTGCTGATTTGGTGTTTGGTGATAGCAAAGCTCCTCGCCAAGGATTGGGTTGCAGCAGAGCTAAGATGTTTTGAAATCTCTTGGCTGACAACCTTCAAATGGCACATGTACCAGTAAAATGCATTACTGATCAACAGCCAAGATTGAGTTTCATTTGAGGTTGGTGACATGGTTTATCTTCGGCTTCAGCCTTACAGACAATCCACACTTAAGAAGAGTGGAGCTGAGAAGCTTAAACCGCGCTTCTATGGGCCATTCAAAGTTGTTAGAAAGGTTGGAGCAGTGGCTTATGAGTTGGAACTACCTTCGAGTAGTAAGGTCCATAACGTTTTCCATGTGTCTCACCTCAAAAAGGCACTTGGACACAATGTTGTGGCTTCATCACAGTTGCCTCCTTTGGATGAAGAAGGGCAGTTGACCCTGGTTCCAGAACATATTATTGATTCCAGAGAGCGTTCCTTGAGGAAGAGAACAATCAAAGAATACTTGGTGAAGTGGAAGAATTTACCTTTGGAGGATGCCACTTGGGAGAATGAGGAGATTCTACAACATCCAGACTTGCGATTGCTTGAGGGAAAGCAATCTTGGGGAGGGTGGACTGTAATTTCCCCTTCTCAGTTGTGATCATTTCAGTTGACCATTGGCTTATTCCGAGACCTGTGAGGGCTACGTATGGATGGTGAAATTAGGGTTTCAATTTTGAGGAGGTTTTTGTTTGAAGCTCTGGAATTCGGGATGTGGATCTTTTCCTGGTTTTCAGAGCTTGGCAAAGCAGTGTTCCACTTTGGTATTCCGAGACAACTTCAAGGGACCCACTATTTTAGTAAATTCTATTTCTTTTGGGATAAAGGGATACTGGGTTCGGCCTGGGGCTTTGGTCCTCTTCAACAACAGCCTTTTCCACTGCACTTTAGTTTCCGCTTGGGGCGATATTTTGGAGAGATAAGTATTTTCATTATAATATTATATTTTAACATTATACCCTCTTATTCTAGCAAAGACAACTTCTCTTTAAGTTGTTTTTAAAAAAGGGGTCTTTGAGGGTCAAGGCGCCATGAGAAGATAAATTATATTTTAATGTCAAAATTGAGCTTAAGGAAAAGGGACACCCTTTTGAGGGATTTAACTTTATTTTTAAAAAGTGAATTATTTCAAAGGTGAAATGGGGCGCCATCTTCTGGAGGGAAAAGGTGAATTTGAAATTAGGTTTGAGCCACTTTCCTTAAGCCGATGTTTCTCTTGCTCATTTAATCAGCTCACTTTCATTTGGATCTTTTGTCTACTACAATCATATGCCGCTGGAATTGTCTTCGTGCACTGCCTGAGTGGAAAAAGCACACCTTCCCAGGCATGGGCCTTTCTTCTTTGCTTGAAAAGATAGCAACTATGAGAAGAAGCTTGTAATCGGTTTGAATTGCATTTCCAAATAGAGTAAATTGCATTTTGGAGTTCTAGCTTGCATTTTCTGTCATATTTTTTATGTTGCTGAATGTCATTGAGGAATGTAAGATTTACTCGTAGCTCATGAAATAAAAATGTTATCATTCTGGGTATTGAATCTATCTATTGGTTTATGAGGGGCGACCATTCTAGCCAATTTCCAGATTTTATTTGTCTCTTTGATTTTATAGAACAAATTCGCCCTTGCAGCTGGGCCGTACCATTTGGGAGATGTATTGGGATTCGTGCAAAATATATGAGATATTTGGCTTTTGGTTTTGGGTTGGTAATCTTAGGTTTCATCATTAATAGAGAGTAATCTTAATTTGATTTCACACAATAGGGTTGAGTTTGGGAGCAAGATAATGCATTTTAGTATTATGCTGCTATTCTGTATTAATTCTGTCAAAATCAGTCATACCAGATTTGAGAAAGTTCATTAGTTGTGTGAGGAGTTGATATTCAAAGAGTTTGAGAGTGGAGAAGCGGGTTCTTAACTTGTTATAGCTTTGGAAGTTCTTAATCTTATGATATTGGCAAGCTCTCTAATTTGTTGTAAGCTGAACAGTAGTACTGTTAGCAATTCTCTCCTTTCATTTTGAATTTACATGTATTTCCCACTGAACAAGTGGAAGAGGCTGGCTTGCCGCCTATTTTCTTTTAGTTGAGTAGTTCAGGGACCCTCTGACCATATGCTCGCCATCAATCGCTTGTTAGGTTACATTCGGTTTCATGCATTGATCCTCCTCATCATATGTCAAGATTATTACTCTGCCTAATTCTTGGTTCGAGTTCCCTTCAAATTTCTTTGCATTTGCTTGCATAGATCCTCCTGGACCAATGCTCACCTCGCCTACACGGATCCCTGTGTACACTCGGTTAGATATTTCCGTGATCGCTTTGGCTTGCGCTAACCTTTAATGGGTGCGGTTGAATTGTAAATCTCACTGCGAAAACAAAAAATTGGTCCCGGCTTCACAGTGGAAACCTTTAAAATCCCTTGCCTTTCCAAAGCCAAAAACCAACTCAAAGACCTTGGCACTTAGAGATTTTTTGACATTTTGATATTTAGGCGAATGACAAGAACATTAGGGGAGGCAAGGCACAACATTAAGCACAAATTTGACCAAGGGGGCCTATTTAAGGAATTCTCTGCTTAGTTATCAATGATGGGTAGAGTAAGGCCAAGGCACCAAAGGGGGTACCAAACATAGGAAATTTTGCATTTTAGGTCATACAAGAAATAATGCCAACACATTGAACTCAAACCTAAACCTAAATTGACATCATAGGTTAAGAGTGTGATTAACAAAGCTTTCACCCAAATGCCCTTTGATCTGGATTCTCACCCAAATTTCTCTCACCACAAATCAGATCAAGGATCACCCTCTATATATTAGTCAATTGGGAGTCCTTCCCGCTTACCGCTTCTAGAGTAGCCCATGGCTTGTCAAACCTCCCATTGTCTAAGACAAACAACTGAATTTCATGAGCAATTTCCCAAGATCCCAAAATTGTCTAAAAAGAAGAGATGTGTTGGATTATGTGTTATGATGTTGAGAGAATAGTTGAAAACTCCATTTCCTAGCCAACAAAGAAAACGTAGCTATCTCCAAATGGAAACTCCATTGAGATTCTCTTTATCTAAGGAGGAAATGGAATAAAGCCTTCATTAGTAGACTCATGGGAGCCTTTCTAGGATCCCAAACTCTCAACTCTTGGATCCAATAAAAAACTAAAAGTGATAATTGATAGGTACAATGGATAACCTAATGATTCCTAAAGAATATTTTGTGGCTGTTTTAATCTTCTAATTGATAAAGAGATAGAGTTTGTCAAGAATTCCTGTGGCTAATGTTCATCCTTCATAGAGAAATATTCTTCGAGTTGGCACATCCATTTGCCTAGTACAACAATGTTGATCTTGCCTTGTAACATTGGAATAATCAACTTCACTTGAACCTTTAAGGGAACTTGTTGCTAAAAGGGTGTGTTGGCATACAAGATGAAAGGTTGTGTTGAAGTGGGAGGATCCAATTGCATCTTGAGTTCTCATTATTATTTGAAGAGTGCATTACATTGCTTGTTTTGACGATATTTTGGAAGGCATTAAAAGCTTTCTTTTGGTGATCAACCATCTTACTATTGGGCTTATGTAAATAGAATGAGGGAGCCTTTGTTCTTCTACTACTGTGCATAGGTACTGATTGGCATGAATGATTTTGCTGCAATATCAATTCAAAATTGCAAATTGAAAAGCTTTGCTTTAATACCAAGGTTTTATATCCCAAGCAGTATCCAAGGGATAACACTCTTAAGGCTAAATTATGAAAATCTAGATGTGTTGTAAGTAAAAGCAATTAAGAACTAAAACATACTCAAACTCAGCAAGCAGAGTTTTCACTATAACTTAGTCTCAGTACCAAAATTCAATAAGTTTAAAACATCTTTGAAAAAAGCAAATTTTAAGGTAAAAATTTCTTATATTGCATCACATATCAAAATAACATAAAATATCATAGTAGCATTACTTGGAATTGGGACTGACTTGGCAAACCAAAAGTATAAATGGAATTCAACTACTTGGGAAAAAATGTTGCTTTTGTATTGGGTGCAACACAATATTTTTTGTTTTTTTAAAACTAGAGTGAGGGTGGTAGGTCCTGACAAAGTCAAGGGGTAGTGCTACTTGTGGGGTTTGTGGGTAGCACCCTTGGCGTTCCTTGTCACAATGTAAGTCAGGTTGAAAGAAAGACCTTGACTAAAATAATAAACATCAATATATATATTAAAAGTTGTCTTATACCCTTGGATATATAAAACAACAAACTATATTGGTTTTGTGTGTTTTGTACATGGTATACTCTCAAGAAAGATGTATGTTTTCTTGTGTTCTAGCTATGTCTATGGTATTAGTCTTATGCCTAGATACGCCCTACAAATCTCTAGATCTATGTTCTATTTGAAGTTTGTTGTTTACTCATGTTACTAATGCATATGTTACATTACATAATGATTGTTATATCAGGAACAATTGCATACGCTTGAGATTTAAATATGTTACACTACAAGATGCTTCTATCAGGATCAGTTACAAAATGGTTGAGGTTTAAATATATTACATTACAAGAGTGAGGGCTATATCAGGATGGTTGAGGTTTAAATATATCACATTACAAAAATGAGGATTATCTCAGGATGGTGGATGTTTAAGTAATGGTTGATGGGTTGCCTTAACATAGGTGTGATGGTTAGTCTTCCTCATAGTGTTGGCAAAGTGTGTTGGCATAGCACAGGCCATGGAAGCATCGTTTGACATGATGTGACATGTCATTTAAGGTTCAACACAATCTTGTAACCAAACAAAAGGTGCAGGTGCTGCGCTGTCTTTTGATCCAATGGAGCTAAGCCCATCTTATGGAGTTGTGAGGCTGAAGCATTTCTAGTGTTGATGTAACATTTGTGCATATTGGTGCATTGGTGCAATGTAGTATGACGAAATGTGCCCATGTCATGTTGAACATTGCAAGAGTGAGTGTGTGGCATCTGTGAAGTCTGATGACATAGATTAGAAATGGATCCGCAATGATAACTATGTAAGTAGAAAGGGGATAAAGTTAGTGAAATATGTTTTGCATTTATTTTTGTAAGATCTAGCTTTCCAACCTTGCCAAAGAAAGACTATAAACCTCCTACTAGTTAGTTAGAATCTTTTATTGGTGTGCAGTTAGCTTGTAGCCTCTTCTTCTTTTAGGGTAAAAGCTTTTCTGGGTCTCCCTCATTCTATTCTTATTGGTTGTACTTTCATGTCCTAGTGATCTTGTTTGGTCATTTATGTACATTAATATAATTTGTTCCTGCATTTTTCATATCAAGGATACCAAGAACTTATATTAATGTCTAAAAATGAATTTGAGTTAGAAATATGGACATTATTAGGGCTTGATCCTGAACTGAGAAAAAACATATGGGTGGCAGACAATTCTGATTCTCTGAATGACCATCCACAGAATTTCACCACCTATACATAGTAAAAATATTACAATGTTTTGTTGTGACTAGATAGTAATATTATTGTTTTAACATAATGCTTGCCATTTTGTTTCTACTTCTATTATTACAAGTGAATGCTTCCTGCTATTTTGTGTTGCCAGGTTGGAGAGTTTCCAGTGACTCAATTCGTGCTGGTCTAGAGAATACAAATTTATTTGGAAGATGCCAGTTTTTAACACCTAAGCAAGTTGAGATGCTTGGTGTCAATGGAGCAACCGTTATTCTTGATGGAGGTATCTTAGTCCGAAATGTTTGTTTTTAGCTTTCTAGTCACTGGGATATTATTCTGTTTTTATATTTCTTGTACTTTCTGTATCAGCACACACAGAAGCATCTGCCAAAGCTTTAGCAACGACAATTAGGATGTTGTATCCGGACAAACTTTTGGCCTTTGTCATAGCTATGGCAAATGATAAAGATCATTCATCTTTTGCTGATCTTCTCATTTCAGGTAGAGTGATTCTCTTGTTTATACCATATTTTGATTTGTCTTGTCCTGTGTACTATATCTCTTAGCAGTTTTAACAATCCAACCAACTTGGATTAAAAGTCTTTTTGTTTACAAACAATAGCAAATCTTTTATTTTGATAAGGGGGCATAGAGGGTTGTTGCATTAGGCACCATGCAACAAGTTGATAAGAGCAGATTCACTTTCAGCTGCACAATCTTTTTGCTTTTCTCATCTTTCTTTATTTTGATTTTAATGTACTATTACTTTCCGAGTTTCCAGTTTAGAGAGGAACTCACAAGAGTTTTGGGATGGCAAATTAAATAAATAATTGTGTATTTAATTATTTTAAAAATAGAAGAAAAAATATATGAGTGCATTGATAGCCTTTTCGTTTGCATAGTTAAGCATTCTTGAGCACTAAAGAACTGTTTTGCAACTTTAAATATACTAATTTTAGAGCCCATTTCTCCATGACAACTGAACATTGGAAATTGACAAATAACAAGTAGGGAATATTTGAAATTCTTTTTCCTCTATTTTTCCCTTGTGCAAATTCAAAATGACTGTAATGAGATAATTAGGTTTTGGTGAGAAGGGTAAGATGCAAGTAAATCAGGAATCCTCATCTAGCAGGCCCATCTGCTTGGCGCTAATGTTATGGAATGGAGCAGATTTGATGGGGACTTTGTTAGAAATGTTGTCATTGATGTCAAATATGCATGGACAAGATAGTCATCATTATTGGAATATGTTGTCATTGATGTCAAAGGCACATAGTAATTAATGAAATCATTGATGTAATATTTGCCTATTATAATAAGAGTGGTCCGATGTAATAAGAGTTGCCCATTATATCTTGTACATGTTGGAGAGTGTATGTTTAAATTAAAGATTTAAACATTGGAGAGAAAAATGTTAGAGGCCGACTCTTTTGAAGGAAAGAAACAAGGATGATATAAAAGACGATTTGAAGTCATTTCAAAATCACCATGCTTTGATATACACATGCAGCGATCTGTTTTGTATGGTGCGAATACCTTGTGGATACCAATGATTTTCAAGTGATGTA
>VDFB02383335.1:0-14610 GCA_007258455.2 Sequoia sempervirens | reverse complement strand
TTCTTAAGGGGATCAAATAAGTTCTCAAAATTTGGTGAAGTTTCCCAAGGAAACCAATATTTAACAATAATAAGATCATGCAAGATTATAATATGAATGAGATTTCATGAGAGGTTGTTCAATTGAAACAAGATCTATCTCTATCAACTATTGCACATGAAAATGTTGTTCACTAACTTGTAAGTCCATTATTCCAAGGGCCACCAAAACTTCACCCTAAACCCTAAACCATAAACTCTAAACTCTAAACCATAAACCATAAAACATTCATTTTGTCCTAGGACCTTAAAATGAAATTTGGTTACCTTGGGAAACTCCATCAAATTTTATTCCCTTAAGCCAAGTCATTTTGTCCTAGGACCTTACTACATAGATCCCCTTAAGCCATCATATTACCCTAAACCCTAAACTCTAAACTCTAAACTCTAAACCCTAAACCCTAAAGCCATCATTTTGTCTTAGCACCTTAATGAAATTTAGTTTCCTTAGGAGACTTCACCGAATTTTATTCACTTAAGCCATGTCATTTTGTATACATAGGTCCCCTTAAGCCATCCTATATTAATACATAGATCCCCTTAAGCAATCCTATATTAATAGTTAATTATTTTTTCATTCAAGTAACGTGCCTTAGAAATAAATGAGGCTTACACATTTTATCATTTGTATTCAATTAGCCCATTTATATTGAATGGTTTAAGGGTATTTCCTAAACATGTATCTTACATTTTGAAATTGCAAATCTAATGCAGGTTCACTTATATCTTAGAGATCATGGATCAATTCAATAATATTTGTAATCCACCTCCACGCCCTCCATTTCCACCACCTTCACCTCCACCTCCACCCACTCCACCTCATAACCCCCCACTTCCGCCACTTGAAATTGATGTTCCTCTCTTGCAAGCACATATCAATTTCAATGTTAGAACCATTCAGGACCAAATCAACATTATTCAAAATGAAGAATGTATCGCACCACCTTTGAGGCATTTTGAATCTATGATGCAAAATGTTGTTGATGATATTAGGGCTATGGATGGGGTCTTAGATGATCATCGACAATGGCTAGAGGAGAGGAGAAAGTTCAATTCTAGAAAGGAAAACACAAAGAAATGAAGAGATGCAGTAGAGAGCCGCAACACTTTATAAATTAAGAAAATGATCGTATAGTTATAAATTTATGAATTTGGTGCGATGGATATTTTTTATGATGAATTTGTGAATTTGGTTGGATGGATATTTTTAGTGATGAATTTATGAATTTGGTTGGATGGATACTTTTAGTGATGAATTTATGAATTTGGTTGGATGGATATTTTTTAGTGTTGAATTTTTGAATATAATAACTTATAATGATGAATTTATAATAGTATATTTTATGACTATCTACTATCATGATTTCTCCTATTGGAAAAATGTAATTTATATGTATTAGACATAAATGAGCTTTTTGTGAATGTTTCAAGTTTATTTTTTAGTGTGTACATGTATTAAAATTACATAGTTCTAGATCTTAAAATTTGAAATTTGTATGTACACATAGTTTAGTTGAATGATGTATGCATGCATTATGCATTGTATTTTTTAGTTTAAATGTATGTACATCTTAAAGTTTGAAATTTGTATGCACATGCTCAAGTTGAATCAATGTATGTATGTGTATGTATATGTATGCAGATCCTATTTAAACAAATTTGCATGTACATTTAAAATTTAACTATTTCTTGTAATTTTGTAAGTTTGTATGTTAATTTTGTATAATTTAATGCATGTGAACACTTATATAGATATCATGGATCAATTTGGCATTGATGATATCATTAATCCACCACCTCAACAACCTCCACCTCCCCCTCCACCCCTCCACCTCATATCCCACTTCCACCACCTGCTGGATCAGATGAGGCTCGCTTGTGAGCACATATCAATAAAAATGTGGCATCCATTCAAAACCAAATCAATGCTATGCAAAATGAAGCATTGATTCCACCACATGTGAGATGTTTTGCATCTGCAATGTAAAACATTGTCGATGCCATTAGGTCTATTGATTTTGACTTAGATAGGCATCGACGAGATAGGGAGGAGATGAGACAATTTTATGCAGATGGTCTCTCATACAAACAAATTTTAGACCTAAAAATAACAAAAGCCCATCTAGCACCTTATTTTATCGACCCTAATAGTCACCAACCCATTCTTGCAACTAAATCTAGAATATCCATGAGGTGGTGTATACATCCACATATGAGTGCACATTTTTGGGATTGATGGTGGATGGTATTTGAAAATCTACCACATGATAATCTGGAGGTCCCATTATATTTTTTGAGGAAACTATATGTAGAGTTTTTTTTGGGGCTAAATCCTAATTATTTTGATTTTAAATCATTTTAGGGTGTTGGTGGCGGTATGCCACAATAGGGGAAAGGGTTGATCCCCAATGCCCCATGCATGCACAACCCCTTGTTGCTTCTCTTGGTCATGCCATTCCCGCACCTGTGCATCGACATGTGGTGATATCCACATTAGGATCCTTGAGTACGCTTGTAGGAGACCTTGATCAACGTGCTTCTACGATAGCAGCTAGAGAGCCTAGAGACCACGATGATGGAGGAGCATTCTATGGATTTGGTCCTAGTTCCACTCCATGAGTGTCGACACCACATGCATGTACTAGTTACCATCAGCTATGCTATGGACCTAATCAGGCCACACCCAGTTTGGGTGGACATGGAGATTTTGGTGGATCATCTAGTCACCTTAGTTCATTCATAGAATTTCTTACTTCAGAGCATCACCTTGAGGATAGTGTGACACAGGTATAAATATGAATCTACATGTTGAATTTATAAGAATTTTAATGAACATATATATCAAAAAAAATTGCAATACATTTTAATAGTCAAATTGTTTGGTGTAGATGACACTAACGATAGGGAAATCATCTACACCTCGAGTATATATGTCGACACTAGTCCAAGTTGGTAACCCTCATGGGGTATTTTTATTTCAAATTTTAAAATGATATGAAATAATTTTTTAACTTGAATTTTTAATTTATAATTGAATCATGAACATATTTTTTAAATATTTATGTTGGTTCAGAGAACTCGATTGAATTCCATGTTGATTCCACCTGAGGGGTTGTTGAGTGCTCATCCACTATCAAGTGTCTCAGATCAGGGGCAAGTACATTTATATTGTAAATTATTTAACTTACATTATTATAACTTTACATTAGGTGGATAATAAAATAAGTAAATTTAAAATAACATGTCAGTCAAAAGCATGGGGAAACCAATATGGACAAAGGTATGGGCATCATGTGGTCAAAGAAAATAATAAATTGAGGAGACAACATACATTTAAGAAGAATGACACAAGTATGTTTGGGATGGTTGTAGGAGTGGCATCCTAGTTCCTTGAACCATCCAAATGAATGGTAGGAAAAATAAAAACAAAAGGAGGTGCCTTCACAATTTAAAAAAACTCCCAACCCCATAATCTACACTGCACCTCTAATTCGAAAGAAAGTGAGGGCGATTGTGGGGGGCTATGGTTTTTTTGGCATGAAAGTTGAGGGCATAGAGAATGAGACTCCACAACCTATGATGACATCCTCTCTACTAATAATGGAATAGAATGTTGAAAATTCTTAGGAACTTCAACCAAATGTAGTTGCAGGTGAAAAGATAAATTCCTTGATTAATGCCATCATCCTCTTTGCTTGTGTGGATAGGGGAGTGCAAATCATGGTGTGAGGAAGAGGAATTTGGTAGAAGAGGGTAAAGCAATGAAGGAGATATGTGAAATATATGGAAGCAAAGATGAGGTATGTAGAGAGGGGGAAATGAAGGAAAAAGAAAATGTGTAGGAGATAAGATGGAGGAATGTAGTGTAAGGTGAGAGGAAAGGGGTTGGCTAGCATAGAAAAAGAAAAACCAAACTCCACATCTTCAATGACATCCTCTAATTTGTGCCATAAGGAGAGCTCGTGAAAGGGGCAACAAAAATCCATCAAGCTTAAAAGATGGAGAAATTTCATCAGATGAGAGGGGAGTAATGTAGAGGCAATGGCATGAGCATGAAGAGTAAAAATTTCAAATGCATGCAACAGAGGAGAAAATGAGAGAATACCAAAGGGAAGGTAAAGAATGGCACTGGAGGGAGAGAGAGGGTAGAAGCTTGTGGTGCATTTTATTGAGTCTAGAGATGATTGCGAATAAGATGAGAAAATTACAGTTGAGGTTCCTTCTTCTTTGAATGCTTTAAGGAACATACCATTGATTATTGTAAGGTGAGAAGATATAATTGAGTAGAGAAAACAAAGTCACAAGTATTTGGCACAGACTAGGAGTTCCTTAGATGAGAGCTACCTAGTCAGATTTCACATTCTTTAAGCTTTTGGGTATCAAAGAAGGAGCTCGAATGCTTGGAGTAGGCTACTGCTTCACACTCATACAACAACCCCATTAGATAAGTTATTTTTATTTACATTATTTTTATGATAGGAAGTAGCATAAGGTTGATATTTCAACTTGAATTACACCAGTGTTTGATTCTAAAAATAATACTATTGAGAAAAGAAAATCATAAAGCTCTTGTTTACACTATGTGCAAAAACCTGCATGTTCTTGAGTGTCCTATATTTGTAGGGGAGGTCACACACACACACACTTATTGAATGTGCTTAAGGGTGTCCACATGCATGCATTGATCAAAATATAAATAGGCATTACTGTGTATTTTATTCCTTCAAGGGAGTTATATTTATTGTGTCACATTGTTACTTGGAAGTAAACATATTAGTCACTAATAATTTTTGTGATTGGGCTTTCATATTTCACAAATATAATTTGAAACATTGGCATAGGTATTAAGAAGAAAGGCATGAAAACTTAAATAATGATAACCCTTGATAACTTAGAAGATATATAATGGGAAAACCTAAGATATTTAGTGGTTTGTGATAGCCAGGTATGTGCAGGATCATCATGGAAAAAACAAGCCCTTAAGTGGCAAAAAATTGAGAAAAATCAGAGTTAGGAAACTTGATGTAAAAATTTGAATAAGTTATCTATATTATTTCAAAAATATGTAAGAATAGAATCTGTAGAAAATTGAATGTAGTTTCTAAACTACAAGGTTTATTTAAAAAAAGAAAAATTCTATTTGGTGAAAATTTAAAATTTCAATGCAGTAATACTTAAATTTCAGGGAAAAAATAAGAAGTAGGTGTTTGTCTAACCACCCTAACCACAATAAAATGATAATATTTTTTTATAATATTTTAGATATAATTAGAGGACTCATGTCCAGATGTGATGCATATTTTTTTGTAATTTTTTTCCAAGTAAATAATTAATTGTGAATTTTTTATTACAACTTTTTAAAAATATAAAAATGCGTATGTCTAACCACCTTAACTTGGTCAAAACTTCATGAAATTAATTTTTTCTGTTTTTAATCCTATAGTATGCAAAACATAGAATGTGACGGATGTTTCGGATTCAAAAAATGTGATACCATTTGAAAGCTATAGATGTTTTTCAATTAGCCTATCAATCAGGACTTTAGTCGTAATTCAAATAGAAAATGAATAAAAAATATTTATTAAATTCAAAGTATAACATAATTTATATTGTTGGAAAGTTGAGAATCTCCTTTAAAAACCCTTTTCGTTTCATCAATTTTGGGTTAAGAAAAAGTCATCAGCCACATACCCTACACATACCCATTATATTGTCATTTTTTGGCCGATCATTATCCTGCACATACCCAACCCATTTTAAATATTTAATAATAATACATGGTTATGAGAGAATTATGGGTGGGTTGTTTAAATTTGCGTGCATTAGTGGGAAATCCTTTGAAAAATTAAACTTGGTATATATATTATTGATTTAGTTGGTGTCTAACTCCCTTATTATTTATCTCCTTCTAAAGTGTTTGAAATAAGATATGTTCAAACCACTTTTGAATACTAAATGGTGAGGATTAACCATTGAGTTTGAAAGACCTTACATACATAGTGTTGATGTGTCTAATTTCTTGGTAGTTACATAATAATATAAGGAATGGTGGCTTCATTTAGTGGCACTATAACCACTCTTTATTAAACATATCTTTAATGTTGAAAATCAGTGCTTTGATAATCTGTTGATACCATGGTAATTGCTTTACATGACCACAACCTCTTAAATATAATAACCTTGATATGGAAATTATTATATGAAGGAAGGATATTAGAGATATATTGAACCACAATATGATTGCATACTTAATGGAAGGAAAATTATTGTTGAGACCGAGTTAAGAGATAAACCCTATGCAACCATGCTATGCAACATGTCATGATACCTTAGTATTGACCATCAAGGCCATATTTAGTACAAATGGAAAGTATGAATAATTATCCAATCTATGAACTAAAATACTAAAATAATATGAGGTTACAGGATGATCCCACAATAGTGGTTTACACTTTTTGGCCAAATTGGACACTGATATTTTTTTTT
Organism: Sequoia sempervirens; assembly: GCA_007258455.2. Taxonomy (NCBI): domain Eukaryota; kingdom Viridiplantae; phylum Streptophyta; class Pinopsida; order Cupressales; family Cupressaceae; genus Sequoia; species Sequoia sempervirens. Next base: position 8,086 of record VDFB02383335.1, on the reverse strand, counting down.
TAACACAATCTCCACATTCAGGCACCTATAGCGATTAAACCGTAAGGAATTTGAAGATGATGTAAACTAGAGTCTTGTCACATTTTGTCTGTAGATTCTAAAAATATTTTTTTCAATTTTTTTGGAATCAGATTGCCTTCTTTTCCATCTCCCACGGTTTTTCAAAAACAACATTTTAAAAGTGGCATTAATCGTGATAATGCATAAATTTTTCCGAAGGATAAAATTCCAATTCTTCAAATTTAGATTTCTAACTTTTGATATCTAAAGTGCTTCCCACTTGGTTAGATAGTTTTTATTGAATATTTTTTCTTTAATAAAGTTTAGAAGTCAATCAAATGACAATTCGACATAGCTGCCATTATACGCATAACTTTTCGTATGTATCAAAATTCCTTCTCTTTTTTTGTTGGATCCGGACTTCAATATCTGGTGCATTTCATTTTATAATCTTCTATTTTTCCACTTGTGCGATGAGATTTTTGTTTTCGATGAAAACCTATATTTAATAAAACTTAAAAAAAGTAGATAATAAACCAAACATACTAAAATTATATTCATTGGATAGCTCGTTCTAAGGTACTCGATTCCAAGTTTGGTTTCTAAATATTCCCCCATTTTCATCCCCAACGGAGCTTGAATGTGAAAATTTTAGGTTTTTTGTGTGTACAAATTAAAAAATTAGGGAAAAAGGGGGTTCGCTAGAACCAGGGGGGTTCTAGCGAACCAGGGTTCATTCGAACCCCCACTAATATGCATTTTCCCTTTGTTTTTTGGGCAAGAAATGTGGGCCCAATAGTTAATGGGTTTGCTCGAACCCCTTTATGGTTCGGTTGAACATGTAGGTTCATGCGAACCCCTAAAACCAATTTTTTTGCCATGGGGTCATTTTTTCTCAATTTTCCTTCCTCCATCAAATTGTAAACCACTATTATGGCTTCACCCTACACCTTAGTGTAAAGGAAATTGGAAGATTAAGAAGAGTATTAGTAATTGTTTAATGGGAAAAGGTAGGGTTTACCACCATGAATGAACAAGATGATAAACCACTAAATATTTTCCTTATTAAAACACTCAATTATGAGGGAAAAAGATGAAAATAACAATAAAAAATGCTACCTAATTGTTATAGCAGCTATGAGGGAAGTTTTTAGAGCATAAAAAGTTGTGTACCTTGTCAAAAACTTGTTATTTTTAAGCTACAAAGGACTCATTCGCCTTTAGTGGCTAATGGGTCCTTGTTAGGGTTTCTAAAACTGAGATCAGGGTCTTGTTCCCTGATGTCTACACTCTCAAAATCTTGATTATCAATTTTTTGGAAGTTTGTAGATAATTTTGTAGGTTCAAATCTTTGATTTTGCACTTTGAATGACAACTTTTGCAACTTGACAAATTTGACAATTTTGCTTCAAACCTGCTCTAGTTGATCTTTAACCTATCAACCTACAATCACACATTCAAGGGAGGGAAAACTTGTTGATTGTTAGTGAATGGGGGTTTTCCTCAGTCAAACCCCTTCTAGTTAATTAAACAAAATGAAGACATAAAGGAATGAAGCATTAAATGATGCAATGTAGATACCTTGGATGTTGTCTTGTGAAACAAATCTGCAAACTAACATGAAGTGGCCATGAAGAATGTCGATCTTGGATCCTTGAAAATGATGTGAACAATGCTTGTACAAAATATCTTCAATTCTACACTCACAATCTTAGCTCAACAACATGAATGCATGCATCAAACCCTTGACATGATGATATGATATTGAATTGCTGCAATAAACTCATGAAATCTACCTTGAAATGCCTTGTGAATGCTCTTGTGAACTCTAATTTGCTATAGTTCCTGAGTGCTTGAAAGTCTAGGATTGCTTAGGATGAAACTAGGTGAATTAACCCCTTATTTATACTAAATTAGGAGATTAACCCCGAAATTCAAACAATTAAGGTTGTCACAAGATTTGGAAACAAACATTATTAAATTCCTGCCAAGATGAAATTTAAAAATGGGGTCCTTATTAAGGGAGGACCCATTTTCCACCTTGGGCGAATAGTTCATGGCTTAGTTTACCAAGACCTAACCTTGGGGGATGGAAAGAGCACTAAAAACCCATTCCAGATCAACTGAAAAATGGGGGTCCTATTAAGGGAGGACCCATTCACCACCTTGGGCGAATGGATCCTGGCACCATTTTCTAGGACTTGAATTTTCCCAATTTAAATGTTATATTATTTAATTACTGGGTGTCGGGATATATCTTCGAGAGGTGTCATAAATAAGGATTAAATTTGAATTAAAAGGGCTAATTAAATCCAATCAACCACAGTTAATTAAAAACACCCTAAATAAATGTGAAAGTGTGTTAACAAACTTTACAATGCCTAAATAAGGTACACATTAGGTACATTTTATTTAGAAACAGGCCCATGAGGCTTAATCAAGTAAATAAATCCTAGAAAAGTGTGAAAGTGTGTTACAACACTTCACAACACCTTTGCAAAGGATCAATTAAGGCATGTTTTAACCAAATAAAGATCCTAGAATGATGTGAATATGTACAACACATTACAAAACTACTCCAAGACACCATTAGTTCAGTTTCAATGTTAATTATCCAAGACAAGTAAGGTAAAAGGCTACTTTTTCCGTTACTACATTTTTCCCCCACTTTAGTGAGAGAATGACCCCATGTCAAAATCACACTAAAGTAGACATCCAAGACACTTAAGTATGCAGCAATACCAAAGATACATAACCATACCTTGTTAAAGTCCAAGAAAAATAAAAACAAAGGAAAAACCACAACTATTTCAACACGATGTGAGGCTGGGCTATTTATATACTGCTCACTCTGGGGTAGTCGAACCTCAGTTTTTCCACTAGATGATTTTTCCCGACAAAGTGATTTAGTGAGAAAGTCACGCCAATGTGTCAACTTCCCACCATATAATGAGAAAGTCATGCTAGTGTATCAACTTCCTAGCATACTAACCGTACCAAAGTTATCCTCCTAATAACTTTAATAAGGCACCACAATGTAATGCTTTTGTCATGTAAAAATTTTGTTAAAGGGGATTTTTCTTTGTTCATGTAAAGGTCTTCCTCTTTAGGGAATATTGTTCCTAATGTCTCCAAAAGAGGACAAGTCAAAAGTGTCAGATCTTCGCCCATGAGATGCCTCATTCACAACATGCCATGTTAGTAGATCGCACACTCTTGGATGAAATCAAACCCAATGAAACCACCAAGAAGAGGACACATCACAAGAAAAAAGAAAAATCACACTATGAAATTTTACCAAAAGATGTCATCGATGCATGTCCCCACTTTAAAGCAGTTGCTACGCCATTACTGTGAGCAATTTCTTTAAAGTAGCAAATGTTTTTATCCTAAGAAATGAAAGATTTCCTTGGAAAACCCTACTCCAAGTCATATGTTTCCAAAATAAGCTGCATCATGAAATAGGAAGGAATGGTTGCCCCCACAAATACATAAGGGATCTATGGATTTGGGGTTAGTATGTCTTTGCTACAATTTTGTTATAAGAGCATTGAATTGTCATCATTCCCCAAATACATATAGAGCTGGAAGAATGACACAAAGAAAGAGAAAACAAAGAAAAACCTTTCAAGTCAACATGGAAGAAACATGAATGTCTCGATGCCTTGTGTCATCCTCAAAAGGAAAAAATAAGACAAAGAAAAGATAAAGACAAAGATTTTGGGTCAACATGGAAGAGACATAAATGTCTCGACGCCTTGTGTCATCCCCAAAAGGGTGGATTAATGGGAGTTGATAGAATGACTTGAAGGAATGTAAGAGGGTGGATTAAGGGGAGTTAATAGAATGACTTAAAGGGATGTAATAGAGTGGATTAAGGGGATGCAAAAGGGACTTGAACGGATGTAAGAGGGTGGATTAAGGGGATTTGATAGAATGACTTACGGGGATGTGAGAGAGTGGATTAAGGGGATGCAAGAGGGTGGATTAAGGAGAGTTGATAGAATGAATTAAAGGGATGTAAGAGGGTGGATTAAGGGGAGTTGATAGACTGACTTAAAGGGATGTGAGAGAGTGGATTAAGGGGATGCAAGAGGGTGGATTAAGGGGAGCTGATAGAATGACTGAAGGACAAAGAGGGTGGGATTAAGGGAGTTGATAGAATGACTTTGAAGGAAGGAAGGATGGATTGGTGAAAGGAATGACTTAAAGGAAGAGGACAGGGGATGAAGAGGGTGGACAGTGGGGAGTGGATTGAATGGACGGAATGGTGGATGGATTATGGAATGGCCAAGGGATGGACAAGGGGATGTGGCAGTGGAATGACTTGGATGGTGGATGTAGCCATAGAATGACTTAAAGGGATGTAAGATAGTGGATTAAGGGGATGCATGTCATGAAACTTACGATATGGCTTAACAAGTCCTAAGAGGATGGCTTAATGGGAATTATGAGAGTGACTTAAGGGATGCAAGATTGTGGATTAAGGAGAGTTGAGAGAATGACTTTAAACTCTAAACCCTAAACCATATGACCTAAATCCTAGGAGATGAACCCTAAACCCTTAAAACCCATATAGATTTGTTATTCTAAGCATCTCATGAAACCTAGAAATCGCAAACCCTAAACCATATGACCTAGAGACTAGGATATGAACCCTAAACCATTAACCCATGGATATAGATTTTTTATTCTAAGCATCTCATGAACCCTAGAAACTATAAACCCTAAACCATATGACCTAGAGACTGGGAGATGAACCCTAAACCATTAACCCATATAGATTTGTTATTCTAAGCATCTCATGAACCTTAGAGAGACTTAAGGGGATGCAAGTGGATGGATTAAGGGTAGATATATGAGGATATGGATTAAGGGGTCCTAAGAGGATAGCTTAAGGGGTGCTGAGAGAGTGACTTAAGGGGATGTAAGTGGATGGACTAAGGGTAGATATACGAGGATATGGATTAAGGGGTCCTAAGAGGATAGCTTAAGGGGTGTTGAGAGAGTGACTAAAGGGGATACAAGTGGATGGATTAAGGGTAGATATGCGAGGATATGGATTAAGGGGTCCTAATATAATGGGTTAAGGGTAATTAATAGAGAGACTTAAGGAGATGCAAGAGGATGGATTAATGGTACCTAAGAGGATGGCTTAAGGGGTTTTAAGAGAATGGCTTAAGGGGATATGAAATCAATTATAAAATTTTCATAAAATGACAATGAATTAAATTTAGTTTTATATTTATATTATCAATTAAATGTATCTAGAACTATATATATAGTTACCTGTCTCTAGATTCGAATTCCATTGTAATATATGTATCTTCTCTCTTTTTTGTAAAGCATCTAATTTTGGGAGACCTGAAACAAAAAAATGATATAAAACATTAATTAGGAAATGAATATTAAAGACAAATATATATATCAATTAAATATATATACAACTATATACTTACCAATATTTATTTACTCCATTGTACCATCTGCATCCTCTCTTTTTTGTAATGCATCTGTGATTGTGTCATGATCATCCATTGAAAGTGTCCATAATACTTTATTAGCAGGCCTCCCTTGATATCTAACTAGTTTTATATAGGTTTCCAAAATAAAATGTGAATAATGTATAATCTTCTTATGTCTTTCATAATCTTCAAATGTAGGCAAGCCATTCTTTCTCATCAAATATTTTCGAAGCTAGGTGCCAACAAAAACCACTGAACCAGTTGGATACTCAAAGTTGTCATCCACTCTAGAATGTACCAACTTATGTTTTCTATCAACACATCTAGCCAACCAATACTCGGTTTTCTCTTCATTCCCCTCAGGTGCAACAACAACATACACATGTCCTACAAAAATAAATAAAAAAATCAATAAAGAGTGACTTATATTTAATTCACATATATTAAAGATGGATACATATAAAATTCAACTCAATAAATAATTTACCTTCTTGTACAAGATCCGAAACACGATCATAATCATCTGATGCGAACACTTGATTATCTTCAATTATCATTCCGTGTTGAACATGTGTCAATGTAGGTGTTAAGGCTCTTTATTGCCATTGTTTGACCCATTCTGTATTTTCACATGCCTCTCAATCACCTGCAATACAAAATTGACAAAAGCATGCCAACTCCCTTGTCCATATTATCCATGTGTTTGCATTCGAACTCTTAACGAATGCCATTCTATAGATCCATTAATTGTTTCACAATCTTGTAAAAAAAAATATCATTTTCTTCAATTAACCAAAAGAAGCATTGAATTATTGAGCTCTCACTTGTTCTTGTAGATAATTTGGTATTGCACCAATCTACAATTGCACGTGCATCTCTAAATTTTGCAACATCTTGAAATTTTAGTTGCTCTCTAGCAAGAGCTCTTTTCACATGCACAAGCTCCATCGTGTTCTCCCTTACCATGACCAGCTTAAAAAAACTCCATATATGCTGGATATTATTTTCTTTATGAAGTCTACATAACCAATAAAACATTCTAGCATTTTTGAATTGACCCGTACAATTATCCGACCATATCGATGTTCTAGCATTTGAATTCCTCTCTTTTAAATTTTTATAAAATATATCAATACAATATTGAACAAACTTAGATGAATGTAATCAATTATCACTTACATAAAAATGGTACTCTCTCAAAAAATTTCTATTATCTTTTCTACTATCATCTGCATGTCTATAAACAATGTGAACACATATAGCTACTTGCACTGAATTATAATACTGTGATTGAATTTCTTCTTGTGGAGCAAGAGTATAATTTTCAACAAAATCAACAACTGACAATATAGCTCCAATTAGGAATGTGTTTTTACATAAAAAAAATTAATTATCAAGCCAATGAGAATACTGAGAGTGTTGAACATATTTAGGTACAATCTTATCTTAAAATTCATTAATAAATGCATGCACACTACATTTTTCCACAATTAGCTCACAACGTTTTCTAGTTTTTCCATCTTTCAAAGAATACTCAACATTTTTAATTTTTTTAACATCCACTAATTGTTGTCCAAAATCATCTAAACTACTTTCATGCATACATTCTCCTAATAATGAAAAGTTACCACATCTATCACATTCTCCAAAAATACATGTTTTTAAATAAAATAAGTTTCCATTAGAGGGTTCACAAAACAAACATGCAATAAAATCTTTGATTCTTTTAGGTGGCATATGAATGCCACAAATGTCCTGCATAATTTGGTTAGCATGCAAAGTGCATCGTATATATAAAAAAATATCATAATAATAATGAAATTGCACATGGGTCTTACAACAACAAGAGATCCGTTGCTTATTAATTCTAACATACCAAGGTTTACACTTTTTGAATGATCTTTGACTTATATTAATATTCAATGGTAAGATTGAAGCATCTAATTTTTTTTATATAATTCAATTTGAGTCATATCTAAGAGATGATTTGGATGAGGTTCATGAATTTTTGAACCCACCCTTAATTTTAAGACATCTCTAATGTTAGGTGATACTCTTGAATTATCATGCCAAAAATTTTCAATTAAAGATTTAATTTCATTAGTTAATTTCATGTCTAATCTTGGGAGTCTACCACTAAAACTCCAACATTGATTAATTGGATCCTTTTCAATACTTTATCTTCTTTTAGCAGCTCTTATCAAAGTTCTAGGATTTAATTTTATACATTTACTAATCTTACTTAACATTCTTTTATTTGAAGCTGCTTTATCAACTAGAGTAGTTGTTATTGCACGACGAGCTGCATTCTTATCTTTTGATCGACTTTTCTTACCTATAAAATCAATAACATTAGTGACACTAGATATGACTTGTTCTACTGAATCATCTTTCTTTTTTGGTTTTACAAAAACACCTATTTTTTTTATCAGTATTCTCATTTTCGACATTATCATCAATTGCACCATGAGTCGACATTGGAATCCTAATTTCTTTCTATAAAAAAACATTTTATATATTCTATTTCTATAAGTTCTAATTTGTCTCCAAGAAACTTTACCACAAATTTTATCTAGCACATCTCTTTCAATTGTAAAAAAAAACATTTTCAGGTTCATCCA
>VDFB02383333.1:0-10858 GCA_007258455.2 Sequoia sempervirens | reverse complement strand
GTATAAAATTTTTTTTTCCTACCCTTTTTTCTTTCGACGCCTCGGACAAAACCCATGTCTTGAAAATTTCAAAATTTATCGAAAAACCATATTTTTTAGGGTTTTGTTTTTTACACCAAACTTCCGGAGGTCATAACTTTTGACTCGGGTGTCCGTTTGAGCTGAAATTTGACGGGTGGTTGCATTATGCGATAACGAGTGGATTTCCAACTAGTTGCTTTGAAAGCCATTGGAACCCATTTTGACCCATTTTCGGGGCCTCAAACTTTCATCTTGACCCTCAAAATCCCAACTTAGTGTTTTTCTCCAGCATTTTAAAAAATTGTTTTCGCTCATAACTCAAAATGCATATCCCAAATTTGGGATGTTAGTTGGCAATTCATCCTATCTCGCCAATGGGTATTTTTTGGAAAAAATTGGGACTCTCCAACATACAACCATGAAGTTTCCTAAAATGGAAAAATTTGACAATTTTTAAAAATTGCCAAATTTGGAAAAATCTGATTGTCAACACTTTACACCCTTTCAACCCTGGAACTCGGTGTAGAATCCATCCAATCACATCCTCCAATCATTCTAGTCTTCAATCCAATCCTCATCTGAGCTTTAATCTTATCCCAATCTGAGCTTACCCAAACCCCCTCTGCAGTCAAGATCTTTGGATATCGAACAAAGTCTTCCAATTCCTCCCTCCATCTTCAATTTTCTCCTATTCCTCCATTCTAATCAATCCATTCACTCATTCCATGTAACCATTCATCTATTTCAAACCTTCATCTATCATCTCAACACTTCATCGAACCTCTTACCATTTCAAAACCTTCATCTCTCATCTCAAACATTCATCACACCTCCTTCTATCATTTCAAACTCTCAGTCCATAATCTTGATCAATCGTTTCCTCATTCTGAGTAATCTTCCACCTGGTCCCACCCTTCACCTTCTCATTCCACGACTCAGTCATCTATCCGTCTGGTCACCTTTTCCTCATCCAAATCCTTATCGCTCTATCCAATCCACCCAAACAATCCTTTTCCTCCCCCCACCCTCGCCCTTCATCCCATCTCATAATCCCTTGTCATTGGTATCTAGCTATAGGCTTTTCCCCACAGAACCCAATTCCATCTCTCTCATCATCATCACTTCTGCTTCTTTTACACATCTTTTCAATCTCCTATCCTATCTCATCATCCATCTATCCATCATATCGTCCTCCCAATTCATCTTTTGATGACTTGGATAACTATCCCATCCCTAAGCTTTGTGATCACCACCATCCTCCAATCCAATCCAACAGGTCTACCTTGTCCCATCGTGTCGTTCCCCTTCATCTAGGGTTATCTCATCCTCTTTCATCCATCACTTGTCTTTGGCCTTCCATCGAACTACGTTGCCCCTGCGCTTTCACGTAGGCAAGGTCGATCATTTGATCTGCCCCCGGGGTTCCATCATCGGTCTTTCTATCATGTTCCATCCACTCCTCTATCATCTATCATGTTCCATCCATCATCGATCTATATTGTCCACTTTTCTCCTGTTCTCCATCCTATCTTGGTCATCCATCAAAATCTCCATCTTGGTCTATCGTCAGCCTTTTGTCGAACTACAAGGGCTCTGCGCTTCCACGTAGGCAAGGCTAATCTTTGATCGGCCCCCAAGCCCCTAGGTCGCTAGGATGTGCTAGTCTCCCATCTTGTGTCAATCTTGTGTCATGTCTCTCACGTCGCGTCGTCAAGCTATGCCCTTATCTACTGGATCTTAACAAATGAGACTCACTTGTATCATCAAATCCAATCAGTTCTGAATATCCTGCGTCATATCAATCTTTTAATTTAGTATCCATCATCGGTCTCAACAGGATGCATCCTTCCTAACAGACCTCATCAATCCCATCCATCCCCTTGATTGATCCTATGGCAAAGGACATTTGAAATTCATTGTGATCTTTTGATGCTTTTGGATTTTGTTTATCATTTGAGCTCCCTATCATCACTTGTCATCGCCTTGATCCATCATATCATGGTGTGCTTTGACTTGTCAACATAGGGGTGTATCTTGATCTTTTGTTTGTCTTCTAGGTTGTCCCACGTAGTACCCACCAAGATCCCTGAGGTCTTGTGTTACGCTGGGGCATCCTTGTGTGCTTGTGGTTATCCCAATACCTAGCCCGACCAAGGTCATTGTGACTTTGGGGTGTTGGGATAGCTTTCTTGTTTGTTATGTCTGTTTTCTGCATTAGACACTAATCTGCCTTAGTTCTTCATACCCTGGCGTCTTGTGTCTTATGCTATAGCAAAAATCAGTGCTCCGACGATGGCAAATTGCATTTAGATTGCATTTCATCTCTCATCCTCAAATCCCCCCATCCATCCCCATCCGGCCATCTTCATCGCGCTCCCTCCCAATCTTCCATCACATTGCATCATGCTGCTTCAACTCCCCTTGCATCATACCATCCATTTCAGAAGCACACTAGAGTGTTCCATTGAACCATGTATGTGTCCTCTCAGGCATCCATCCTAATTTTTCATCATTTTCTTTTCCTTCCTAGTCACTCCTTTGAATGAAAGGGCATCTTTCAATCTAACCATCTTCTTCTAGGTTCTATATGTTTTGTATTCTTTGAAATGAATTGCTACTTTGTAACACCATCTCAAGGGGCAAAATGTAGATGTCACAAATTTGGACAATTAATTTATCCAAATTCATCCTCTTTCATCTTGGCTGTAATTAAATAATGCTACTATTGTTTGGTAAGCTGGCTTAAAATCCCTAGGTATTTAATCAGCCATGCCTTGCACTCTTTTAATCCTCCCTTCCATCCAATTGGATTAAATAAATATTCTATTTTATTTGATCACTTCCATATTTTATCCTCCATCATTTTTATCTTATCCTAATCCTTCTTCTAATCCCATAGTGGGATGTGCATTATACATCCTTGATTGGGATGTGTCACATCCTCCAACTGCAAGAGTTGGCGGCCTCCTAATCTGGCCACTAGCCCTCCTCACAATCCTTCATTACTCTTCCCCATGTGATCTTTGACTTGTCACATCAAGAGTCACATGAGGATCTAACCCAACCCTCTTCTAATCTTCCATTAATTAATCTAATCAAAGTACTTGCACAATCCCTAAATGCTACTTTGATTGACTCTCCCATCCCCAAGAGGGAATTTTTTTTTTTAATTCCTTTTTACACATTTATCTAGGCTCCTCTCTTCCCCATGTGAGATTTTTGAATTCCTGCTTTTAATCCCCCAAGGCACCCAAAAGGAATTTTTAATTCCTTCACTTCTCCCAACATGTCCTTTATTCATTCTTTATTCTTTCTCTCATCCCCATAAGGATATTTGAAGAATTTTTAATTCCCCACTTGTCCTCTCACCCACATGGGGACAAGGACCTCCTTTATGAGGAGATCTTGTCCAATCCCAAGGTACTTTGTACCCCTCTCCATGTCATGTCCTCCTTCCACCTCATATCCACTTCACCTTTTAGGGCTAAATCACATGCCACATGTCAAGATGTGAGGGCTTGTGAGTTCTCAAGCTACTTAGCATTTCTACATCTTCCGTGTTGGTTGGCCTCAATCTCAACCAGATCCATTTTCCCTAAAGTTTTCCAAAATCCCATAAATACCCCCTCTTTTCTCTCACATTTTGGAGATCATTTGTGCTAGCCAAACTCTTTGCGGTTTGTTTCTCAACCTCTGCCCAGCTGTTTTCCGCATTTTCATCCCACTTTGCATCCATCTTCACATCCTCATCTAGCTTGCATCTTGCCATCCAAAGGAGCATACATGTGTCAAAGATCGAGGGGCCAACCAGGATGCGACTCAGCGCGGGGCATAAAGTTCTATTTAAGTGGCTTTGTCTTTGTTTTGTTTCCAACTTAGGCCTGGCCTCTTGGGGTGTGGAGTTGTTTTTAAGTTGTTTATTTGCCTCGCGCTTGTTGCTTGATTTCCCTAGCGGCTCTATTTAGACCTATCACATTTCTAGAGGGACAATCTTGGTCTGAGAACGAGGTGGGCTCACCGAGGAAATGGATGATGAGAGATGATGCAGGGGAGGAGTTGAAGAAGAGATGATCACAATGCTGATGGAAAGGTGGGGGCATCCTTTATCTAACTTTCATCTTTTCCCCCATCATCTTCCTTCCTAGTCACTTCTTTGAATGACTGGGGCATCTTTTCCAATCTAACCATCTTCTTCTAGGATCTATGTTTTAATATTTTTTGAAATGATGCTACTTCGTAACACCATCTCAAAAGAGGGGGCAAAATAGATGTCTAAATTTGGACATAATTTATCAAATTCATTCCCTTTTCCGCGTTTTGGATTGGTAAGAAGTATCCCCTTTACTATTGTTTGAGTGTATGGCTTTGGTATGCCAAATCCCTAGAATTGTTGTCAATGTGCACCTTGTCTCTTTAATCCTCCTTCCATCCAGTTGGATTAAATGCGTATTCTGTTTATTTGAATTCCCTTTATCCATCACGTTTATCCATCTTAGTCGGCTACAATGTAAATCATTAGGGTTGTTGCACGTACTTTAATCCTTGGGTTAGGATGGTAAATCTCAACTTGCTGGGGTTGACTCTAATCTCTTGTCCACTAGCCGTCATAATCCCTCACTTCAGCTTCAGCCTAATCAGCTTTCAAAATTTTTTAATTCCTTCCTAAGGAATATTAAATTCCCTTTTTCTCTTTTCCATGTGATCTTTGACTTGTCACATCAAGTCACATGTAGTACCCTAATCTTCATTAATTGTCTAATCCAAGTACTTGCCTGATCCTAATCACCCCTTTTAGTCAGCTCTCCCCGGCTCCCCAAAGGATTTTTTTAATTTCTTTTTTTTATTTATCCTAGGCTCCTCTCTTCCCCATGTGAATTTTTAATTCACCTTTTAATCCCCCAATGCACCCTTTGAAATTTAAAAATTTTTCCCATCTCCCCATAAGGATATTTGAGGAATTTTTAATTCCCCACTTGTCCTCTCACCCACATGGGGACAAGTACCTCCTTTATGAGGAGATCTTGTCCAATCCCAAGGTACTTTGTACCCCTTTCCATGTCATATCCTTTTCCTTCCACCTCATGTCCACTTCACCTTTTAGGGCTTCATCACATGCCACATGTCAAGATGTGAGGGCTTGTGAGTTCTCAACTCACCTTGGCCCTACATCTTGATATTTGGTGGATCAATCTTGACCGTCCATTTCCCCTAGGATTTCCCAAAAATCCTATAAATACCCCCTCTTTTCTCTCATTTAGGAGAGATCATTTTGTGCTAGCCAAACTCTTGCAGTTTTGTTTCTCAACCTCTATTTAGCCATTTTCACATTTTTATCCACTTGCATCCATCTTCACATCCTCATCTAGCTTGCATCTTGCCATCCAAGGAGCATACATGTCAAAGATCGAAGGGCCAACCAAAGGATCGACTCAACACAAGGTATAAAGTTCTATTTCGTGGCTTTGTCTTGTTTTGTTTCCAACTTAGGCTAATCTTGAGGTGTAGGTTGTTTTAAGTTGTTTATTTGCACTCTTTTAACTTGTTGCTTGATTTCTAACGCTCTATTTCGACCTATCACAAAAAGAATTGGAGATAATGAATCCAAATGTGGATAACCATTCTATTAAGAAGAGGAAAAGAAGAACTATTCTTCTAAATGATCCAACAATTTAAATTATTAGGATACTCCTCTTTTAAGGCGGAGCAAAAGATTATCCTCCAGATCTACAGAAGACCCAGTACAAAGTAAAGGGAATAAGTCAAAATCTAGAAAGCAAAAGAAAACCTTGGAAACTAAGGAGTCAATTCACCAATCCACAAAAAAAGAAATGTCTATTGAAGAAGTACATTTTCGTTTGGTGTCTGAAGAAGAAGCTATAGAACAAGAAAAACAGGAAATAGAGAGGGGACAATCTCCACTTTCTATGGAGGTTGATGATAGTATGTTAGGAAATTTATCTCTGGTTATCAAAAAAGCTATTGAAATAGTTGAAACTAAAAATATTAATATAGAATTGGAAAAGTTGAAATTAGAGATAGAAGAGTTAAGAAGTCAGTTGCATAAAAATAAGGAATATATGGAATTGCAACAAGAGGAAATAATGGTGTATAAGACTATAATAAATAAAAGGGATCAAGAAATTCAAGATTTAAAGCTAGAAATGCAGGGGAAAGATACATCTATTAGTGAGTTGCAAATACAAATTCAGAATTGTAATGAGGAAAATAGGATACACAGAGATGGATTAAATAAAGAAATTCAGAATTTAAAAGGAAATTTTATGCTTATGTTTTCAGCCTTTGAGGAAGAAAAGAAAAGACAAAAGGAAGAATTAAATGCTTCTCTTAGTAAGATTATAGAATTAGAGGACTTGTAGGAAAGCACAAGTAAACCAATGATGGAATCCAGAGAAGTTCAAACCAAACCAACGGTAACAGAATGGTTCCAAATTCAGATTCCTCCATTATTAATGAAATGGATGGAATGGTGCTATTTCCTAAGGAATGCACAAATTGAGAATAATAGATTGAAAATGGAAATGGTGTTATTAAGGGAAGCATTTCATAAAGCTTATAAGGGGAAATAGGATGCATGTCAAATAGCTGAATTTCTTTTATCCTGTAGAAGACCATCAAGATTGTATTCAATGTTTTTGAAAGAACAATGTTTTAGATGGAAATTGCTTAGAATTTACAATGACCAGCCTCATGAACCTAATGATAAAGAATTTGTTAAAACATTTGCAAACTCAAAGCCTGAAGAGCAAGATATGCTCTGTGAATTCTTTACCCATGATCTTTTGTTAGAAAAGCATACTGATTTCTTTGTTAATCTTTTTGTGGGGGAAGTACAATTAAGATCTCTACTATCTACCATGCAGAATCAAATCCATTGGAAAGAATGTAATAAAGAATATGTTCAAGCAGAGAAAAGTATAGGACTTCAAATGAGATCTCCAAATAGTAGACCAACAGCTTTCAAGAAGACATTTGTAGCTCCTTTGCTAGATGAGAAAATGAAGGGGAGGTATGATGATAGCCTTCGAGTTTGTTATAATCATTTTATAGAACAGGGACAAAAATTGGTTGGTAGGGCTTGGCATGCATGTGAAGAGAGATACACTCCATTACCTATATATCTAAAGAAAAGAGAGGCGATCTCTCCTCTTAGTATCAGATGGTCCTTCAGAAGAGAAAATGCCTTGGCCAAAATTTTAGGAGATCTTAGAACAAAATGGATAGGAATGAGGTACAGACCTCCTTTATTGCTATATCCAGCCCTTGCTTTTCACATTAATACAGATCAAGATGATAGAATCTTCAATGAATGGAAATGGGGAGTTGCTTTTCATAGAGGTTTCCACAATTCCCCTCTAAACTTTGATATTACAACAAAAGATTTGTATGATATTAGTGCAAAATATGAAGGGAATAGAGGGCAGAGTTATAATCAAGGGATAGGAGGACCTACCAAGAATTAGGAAGGGGAGGAAATGATGAGGTAAAAATAACCTCATCATGATAATACCATAAGACCTAGTTCATACATTCAAAATTCTATCCTCTGCCAATTAATTAAATTTTAGGAGAAATAATTGCTTAATTTTTAGTGAGAAATTGTATAAACTTTATTTCTTTTGATTTCTTGAAAATATTTTTCCAATATAAATTTAATGGGTTATTTTAAGTGTTTTGTAGATAATAATCAGTCAATCAAAGTTGTAGATTGAAGCATCCAGCTAGCATGTGCTCCAAGACAGGCTGAAGATATACGTTGGAAATATGCTTTGGAACTTTAGGTTGATGGACCGAGGATATAGTTACTCTTAAAGTTGTTATTTTTGTTATCTTCCGAGTTAAAGACTTTATGGCTCGAATTGAGCTTCTTAAATACTATATAATAGGTTTTTAAAAGACATACGAGTTATCCGTAGATCTATTTTAGATATTTTGAATGGTTATACATACCATCTGAAATATAGGCTGTAGTTACAGTTTCTCTATAAAACATATGATCTCTAGAAGTAAGATATACAGTGAAAAAGTAATGTTATACTGTCAGAATGTTTATGAAGTTTATGAATAAAGAGATTTTTATCTAAAAATTATGAGTTATGAGTTATGGATGATAACTACAATTGATAGAAGTGTTTCTGAAATAGCTATGAATGTGAGTTGTGAATGAATGTGATAACCCCAGAGCTAGCCACTCGACGGGAGTAGATAAGTGTTTTCTTTTATTACGATGTTGTTTTGTAGAGAATCATTAAATTTACTATTATGAAATTTTAGTTATGAAGTATTTGTTTCTTTTCACTTCCGTAGTTTCTGTTGTTAACTGTTAGAATCTTTATTGTTAAGAAAATGTTTTATGGATTGCTATAAGTTTTTTTGCTTTTATAAATTTTCAGCTTCTTAGTTTAGTCATTTTTGTGCTTTTCAATTTACTTATTATTCTTTCTAAATTAGTTTTCTTATGCTTTCAATTCAAACATTTCCTATTTTCGTAGGAATAAATTGCTTTACAATTTTATAGTTAGACAGTTTGAAGTTAGAATTAATATTAAGTTGTTCTTAAAAGTTGGAAAACATGAGGGAGATACTCAGGACATTTTCTATTGCAAATTGCCTTGAACACTACCTGGTCGACAAATTGAATTTTATATTCTAAAGTAATGGGACCTAACGACAACCTATCAGTAATCCTCATAAAAATCACTGCGAAAGAATGCCTGGGGAACCTTTGCAGCACTTCCCCTCTTCTCCTTCAATCAATATTGATTGATAAGTCTTTTACACTTAAGGAGGTCCTGATCCCACATAGCCTTGCCATCTTCTATGGTTGGCAGTTCCATCTCCCCGAAGGTAGGGATATGAAAAGTTCTTGTTATTGCCTTAGATGACATGTCAATCAACACATTTCCATCTTTGTTTACTATGGTTCTAGTTTCCTCTTGATAGGCCTCTCTGCAGGCCATAACAAGCTCAGGGGCGACAAGGGTAGGAGGAAAGTCCGCAGCTTTAGCCAGCCCACTACTTTTAACATTCCTTGCATTCTTTGTTTTTGGGCTGATTCAAACCCTCTGATTGAATTTGTTGATGTCTATATGCCTGATATTTGTGTTGGAGACCTCCTTCCAGGTTGAGGTGACTTTGGAATTCAATGGTTCCCCTTGTAACTTGTACTTCATATGATCTTTGTTGTCCTTTCTATGGGGTGCCTTAGTTTTCTTTCCTTTATCTTTCTTTGCGGCTGCTCCCTAAGGTCCTACACCTGATTCCATATATCATGCAAACAAAAGAGAGGTGAGTGCAATCAAGCATGAAAACATGGGAGCATTAGCCAAAACCCTACAGATAGAGTTAGATTGGATAATTCAGCATTTGAGAAATCTAACATATCATTTAGATTGACATTAATAGTTCATAGGAGGGAGTTTGGACAACTCGGGCCCTTGGGGTCGGACCTCCCTGGCCTAACAGCTATTTTGGAGTTGGTGCAAGGGGGACAGAAATCAAGGCACTGCGGCCCGCCTGTCCCGACCTGCCTTACGATTTGGTCACTTTAAGGAACCTACTAAGGGGAGTGCCCTATTTTAACATGTGGGTTAGAATCAGCTTGGTGATTGGAGGGCATTTGGATCATCTTTTGGACGATCAGACTCAGAGGGTAACTTTTTTGTTTGAGTCTACTATTAGGGATGACTTTGGTAGGATGACATCCAAGGGGCGAAGTTCTTCTGGGTGGGACCTGCGACTCTAGAGGGCAGCCACTAACTCACTTTATCACTTGGGCGTTTCGGGCCAGAGAGAGTAGAAAGATGCCCACTATTTGTTGTTTGGGAGCGGCAGATGTTGGGTAGAGGTCCGATGGGAGCAACCTGGGGAGTCAGGTCTGAATGAAGATATGGTCGTTTACATTTTTTTTAGCCTGTCATTTGAAAGTTTTGCGGCCAGGGCGAGGTCAGATTCTGAAAGCTGGGAGGTCGGAAGCAATTTTCCCCAAAGTTACGGTGATGATTTGATGGAGTCCCGACCACAGTGACTTGACACAAGGGGTTTGAAGGAGATTGAGAACTTGGTGATTCACTTTGCATTCAAACAACCACCACTAAATCGAGACCCAAAGGGCGGAAGGATGCCTCTTGAAATCCGTAAGAGACAGCGTTGTGCTCGTGGAGTCTCGATGAAGGAAACCCAGGGAAAGCAACCCACCAAGGTTCATTACTTTGTCATTTGTTTTGTATTTTGGCCACCTTGATGTGATCAAGTTTTGAAGGTCAGAACGTTAGATGTTGATGGCCGCAAAGGGACAACAGGTTTGGCACAATAGCCCACGGACGGAAGTCCACAAGGCGGGACCTGGAGGATGTTAGGAACCTGGTCATTTGTGCATGAGGTCAACCGGTAGAGAAGGAGTCAAGGTTCGAAGCATTGAAAGGTTGGGATCAGAATGTCATTTGAAATGACAGATTATAACTAGTGCCCTAGGGACAGAGTCCCATAAGCATGGACTCATGTAGCTTGTTGGACTCATTTTGGTTTCGCTAAGTTTCAACGGCAAGAGGATGAAGTCCTCCCATGATGGCAGACCCAATAGAGAGGTTTGTCGCCTTGAAGTTATCTTTGTTTTCAAGTGTTGGCAATGGCGATGAAGAGGCTTAGGCCTGCAGAGTGTAAATGCTTTGTCTAAAGAACAACACTGGGAGGATAAGGTTCTATGACAGTCTAGTAGGTGATTTCAATGGTTTTTCAAGTTTCTATCACATGAGTTTTCGGTGCCTTTTTTTTCTCTATCTAGCTCATATTTTCTTCTATTTTCAAATTCATCATCCTT
>VDFB02383331.1:0-44369 GCA_007258455.2 Sequoia sempervirens | reverse complement strand
AAAGAAAGAATAATAAGTTGTCTCCAATGTATTATGGTTCATACCAAATCATGCAGAAGATTGGTAGTGTTGCCTACAAGTTTGAGTTGCCACTAACAACAAAGATACGTCCAGTTTTTCATGTTTCCTAATTGAAGAAGGTAATTGGGTATAATATTCCCACTCAAACAACACTTCCTGAGCTGGATGAAGAAGGAAGAATCATTTTGGAACCAGAGTGCATTCGTCAAACATGCACAAAGAAGTTGAGGAATAGAACTATCACTGAGTATCTCATCCAATGGAAGAATTTACCAGTTGAAGATGCCACATGGGAAGAACGTTTGAGTCTGAATTCAAAAGTTTCAAACTCTGATTAGCGTGAGGACAATGCTTCTTTGAAGAAGGGGCATGTTCACCTAATATTAAAGTACATCGGGTTATGAATAGTTGGCTTGTGGCTATCTTAACTCTCTATTAAGTCATATTATCATTAGTATATTGTTATTTAGTTGTTTAGGTCAGCCTATGTCTTATATAGGTGTGTCTAAGTCAGCCTAGGTGATATCCTTGGCATAAATAGGTATATATAGGAGGTTGTGAGTCTTATTTCATCATTAAGTGTGAAGTGTGTTCTCATTAGAGATATTTGGAGGTTTGCCCCCTCAAAGTGGCTTGTTATTCTCAATTATTATCAAGTATTTGCAACATATTTCATATCATATTCTTCTATTGTGCAAGTATTTCATAACAAAATTTACATGCACTCCTTGTAGCCAACACACTCATATCTTATACTATCATTTTTATCTTATGCTAGCATGCCTTAATTATTTATGATCCTTATCATTCTTATAGTCTATAATCAATTTTATTATCCATATCATCCCATATCCTTTATACCTTGTTTGTGCTTATACACGATCCTTATATAACATAAGTAGATCATTGAAAATTTGAACCTGGTTATATTATATGTCTCTTGGTGGTGAATATTTTGATTTATATCCAATAAATAAATAAGATTATACTTAAAGTAATATTTTGGAAAATAATGTTTATTTAGACTCATAACTTTAGGGCATTGTTTCTAGAGTATTTATTAAAAAAATGATTTTACTTATATTTATCTAGATAATTACTTGTTCATATTTATGGAAACTTAGACTAACATATGAAGTTCAATGCCTTGATAAATCAATCTAAGTTTCAAAGAAAATATTGATCATGAATTTCATGGACATAAGTGCTTGGGAAAATGTTATGAGCAACATGAATCAAATTGATAATTGGTGAAGAAGCAAAATAGATTGAGAAATGATGAGATGCTAGATAAATAGAAAAATTCCCAACTCAAATGCATTACTATAAGGATATAAATTTGAAAGAAGCCATATCCTCTCATGGTTAGGAAATCTCAAGGAATGTTATGGCTTTCATGATAGAGGAAAAACCTTGAATATACATTTTGAGAGTTAATGAAACTATATTAGTCAACAAAATATAAGGTCCAAGAGTTCAAGGATTTAGTATAAATATCAAGAGAAGCCATTGGAGAAAGGATATTGAAACCATGAACAATGAGTGTGGAGTCATGGTGGATAATTGGAGAAGGATAATATTATCAAAAGGATAGTGTTTATGTGTGTTTCAATAGTTCTATGACGTTGAGTCTAAGACTAAAGTCCTATGTGTATAATATTGTTTATGATTGATGCTTGTGCAAATCAATGGTCACATGGATACTTTATGAATAAAATAAAATAAATATTGATGAAAAATTTAGGCCTTAATGGGACTAGTTGTAGCCATTGCTTAAATGGGGAGTAGAAATCCATCCTAGGTAATATCCCAAGAAATTATCTTGGTTGTCACTAGGTAATGGTCACCATGATTATAGTTAGATGATGGTCATCTATGTTGAAGTAGGATGATGCCACTTTTGTTGTAGTGAGGTGGGTTGATTGTAGCCTAATTTCCCTATTTCACTTGTGTTTCAACATGTTAGATTGGTTATGGTAGCACTCCCAATCTATGTGTATGAGTCTAATTTTAGTTTAGGTGTTGAGTCTTGTTTGTAATGTTTGAAATTAGTGAGTGGTTTTTGCTAGAGTGGTTGAGTAGAGGATGCTCCTACATTGTTCAAATGGTTAGATTTTTGCACCATCAAACTAATTAGGAAGTTGACAATGGCCACACAACTCACCTACACCCTTGTGAAATTGTGTACCTATTATGAGGATGGCTGAGTGGAAAAGACACATCCACAAATAGTTGCATTCACTTAAAACATTGCAAAATCATACTAAAATTTCCCACTCATGAACTATACAGACAATTCAAGAAAAGGAATACATTGTTAATTCTATTGGTACCAATTATTAGGTATTTGTTCATTCACTAGCCCATTTCTCAAAGAGCCTTCTAGAATTGTTTTCCTTAAATTGACATGAATCTAAAGCTCATCCTATGTTAAGACAAGGATCATGTTGTGCAAATTTGGTTAAGCCTTTGGAACCAAACTTACCTTCCCCATTTTATCCAAAGATTCATGACCTTGCTTTTATATTTAATGAGTTACTTGGTTGATCCAAGTTAAGGGGACTTTTTTGTGTCAAGCCTTAGAATGTCCTTTACAAGAAGTTAATTTGTGTAAGTATTTCCTCAAGTCTAAATTTTGTTTCCAATTTAATTAAGTCTAAGTTAAACTCTCAAATTCTTAATTGTTATATTTTTAGGGAAAATCCTATCCATAGATCTATGAGAGTAATTCCTAGTAGTCATTCCACAATTAAAAGTGTGGCCCCATGAAAACGGACATAATATCTGAAGATCTAACTTTTTCAACATCAAAATGGAATTTGATTAAGGTAAGAATCTATATAATTCTTGTGTTTTCTAGAAAAAAAAGGGGGAAAAATCTCCCTAACTAGCCAAAAAAGTCTTGGTGGGCTAGACCAACCAAGCATGCCATGTGTTTGCACTATAATAGTTCTAAGTCTTCGACATAATAACTTTTGAATCTTAGAACCAAAACCCAATCAATACATATTTATGTAAATTTCATGTTTGTAGGATCCTTCAAGGGTATTAAGATGTTAGACAATAGAAAATTAAGGCAACTAGATTCCAATAATTAAATTTTTACTAGTCTATTCTCTCAAATATTGATTTAGGCCTCCATAGCAATTTTCTTTTATATGAGAAAATCTTAACTAAAATAGTACATAATCAATTTGCAAAGTTTGAAATATTTATTTTAATTAAACATTAAAATTCTAAAACATTAACAAATTGATTTTTAACATCTTTAACATCATTTATCTATCTTTAAAATCTAACTAAATATTATATTTAAACTCATTTGATTTCTACAATTAAATTAACATTTATTATTTTTAATCCAAATTAAATTTATTTATCATTATAATTTAATCCATTTACTTAAATATTTTATACATATTAATTTTTAACTTACAATATTATAAACTTTAATAAATGTTTTAATTAAACTCTATTTTTTAAAAATATTTTTTTATTCGTAATAGAATTCAAATTATTACTTTATAAATTGAGCTAGTGAAATTGAAGATGAAAATGCCTAAGATACGTTCTTCGTTTTCACTTAATACATGAAACTTATAAATATTTTAAACTATTTTTTATAACATTTTAAGCCCATCATGAATTTTGTTTGTCCTTCAAAATTTATCCACTTTTCCTCTTTTACTATACTTTTCACATTATTATATGATTAAATTTTTAATAATTTTTAATTTTTGTTTTATAAGTTTGCGCAAATTTTCAACTCCCCGTAACTTGCATCATATAACATAATTTTGTAAAAATAAAGAGTATAATTTGTATTTTTGTTTTTTTGTTTTATATAATTTAATTATTATGACTTTAATATATAGTTTTGATTAATTCAATGTTTTTAATAATTTAAAAATTAAATTAATATTTATAAATAAAATTTAATTTAATTTTTAAACAATTTTTATTAAAATTTTATATAAAAATTATTATTTACAAATAAAATTTAATTTATGTTTAAACAATTTTCACATCTTAAAATAACATTTTTTTAGATTTTAAAAAGTAGGCACCATCTTCACTCAATTCAAGGTTCATGTAAAAGATTGACATATTTTATAAAAATTCAATTTGAACCAATACAATTCTAAATTGTTGTTATTCATTAACTCCATACCAAAACTTTCAAATTGTACACCTAAAATATTTATAAAAGGACAACTGCATGTCATTTCAATCACCATTTGTCATCAAAGATGAGCCCTCATTATCTAAAATCATCCTCTTCTAATGTTTGTGCCTTCCAAAATCATTCATACCTCTATCATAACATTTTTTACATTAACTATTCCAATTGTATTAGCCTTTTTGTCAACAAATTTCAAAACCCTAGCTCTTGCACTAGGTCAATGCATTACCCAAAACATTTTGTTCATTATTATCACCATAGTCACATCATTTGCATTTATTGTTTGATGCCTTCCAACTTTACCATTTTCGTAGAATCAATCAAATGGCTTGACTAAAGTGCAAGGAGGAAATATGCCAATTTGTTATCCCAAACATAGCAAGTTCCAACAATGTTCTTCAACACCACCAACTTTCCAATTATATGTACTAAAGATACAAAGAGAAGCTCAAAGCCACACAAAAGGGTCAAAGTTGAATGTAAAGTTCAAGACTCCATATAAAAGGATCATTTTTGCAAGTACGAGATTGACTTAACACATAGTTTTAGGTTTCATAGACCATAACTGTCTTAGTCTATTAACCTCATATCCAATCTTATGTACTAAGTAACTCCCATCCCCAAGAGGTATAGTATTACCATAATCCATAATGATATTTGAAATTACTTCTAATGATAACTATATAATCATTTTGAACATCTGCATTTCAAATCACTCTCTAGTCCATTATTTTATTATATACACCATCTATTATAATCTTTCTAATCTCTTTCCTTGATACTAAAACACACATTTATATTAATTATTTTTATTTTTATTAAATACACACATTTAAATTCAAAATTCAGCTTATTTTAGTTGAATTACACAAATGATTATGAGCATACACTTTTATTTTCCTACAAATCCAAAACAGTAATAAAAAATAAAAATAAAAAACTTTCTAAAAACAATCTATATAAAAAATTATTATATCATTGTATTTTTCAATATATAGGTAAATTTAATGAAATCCCATAAAATTAAATCATTTCCTCATACACGATGAATCATTTCATTCCCAATAATCTCTTATCTTTGCCAGGCTAGCAAAGGGGCTTGCCGTTACGAAAAACGTGCGTTGAAAGCTTTTTAGTTGAAAACTCCTCTTTTTCCACGTAGAAAACATTTGACGGCTAAAATCAACGGCGTTTTCGTCACTTTTTCCCTTCACCCTTGGCACGATCTGCCTTTCGTTTTCGAAAGAAAAATGATGCATGTGGAGTGACATTAAAGATCGGGCTTCTTTCCTGGGAGTCGAACATGTGACCACCCTTTCCTTACAACTTTCTTGAATGCTGTGAAACAGTAGCTAACAGAGACTGACATCTACGGTCTCAATTCTTTTTTAGTAAAAACAACAGATCCCGTCAATTAACATAAACTGTACCTGTAAAAACATACACGACAAGTCCAGCGAGATCCGAGCCCTGGTCACCGACAGAATTCACGGGCCTCCCGTCAAGTGTTGAGATTTTTTTCTATGGCCAGTCAAGCCTACGTGTTGTCCGCGGCGTTGATAACTTGGACGGGAAAATTCCCTGTTGCCGTTAAATCTTGGTGTATTGCTCACGTTTTTGTGAAGACCAACACTAGAGTCTAGGGCCTCTGTTTGACTTGTGAGGGCTCTAGGCGGGCTCTCTTTACTACTAATACCCAACAACTTGCATTGCTTCACCATTCTCATCTTCTTCAGACTGGTTATTGAAAGCAGTGTGAGCAATAGGAATACTTTGTATTTTTGTATTGAAGCCATTGTGATGATATGGCGATCAGCCCAAGAAGTAAAATGGAACTGAGAATGAAGCAGAGTAGAGATGTTAGCCCAGACAGAGCCAAACCAATGTGGGTTGAGCCCAAATCGAAGGCCCCTAGAAAAGTGCAGGTTGTTTATTATCTCAGCAGGAATGGCCTGTTAGAGCATCCCCATTTCATGGAAGTTGCTCTTTCATCCAACGAAGGACTCTACTTGAGAGGTACTTTTAGTCCTAGTCCCAAGTTCAAACTCTTCACATTTCCATAAATATTGGAATGTGTTCATTGACTTGTTCGATCTATATGGATTTTAGTCAATCTGTTCTATCTCTGTATTTTTTGAAGATACAAGCAACTTTGAATCCATCTAGGAATTCCTGATGGTCAGGTAAGTAGAATTCTTTTAAGGAATACCATCAATTGCCTATGCGGTATGGATATATATTTAACATGGCTTTTTGTGGGTTGGATGTGCAGATGTAATACACCGTTTGAATGCTCTTCGAGGAAAAGGCATGCCATATCTGTTCTCCTGGTCTTCGAAAAGGTGAGCTACTATAGGAGGGCTGATACCTTATGAATGGATAGGATGATGGTAATTTGTCAATGTCTGTAGCTCTCATGTTTTAATGTCAGATTTCTATGTGAGTGGATTTAGAGAAGGCTTATTCATGATTGGGTCTTGTGATGATGTGTAGGAGCTATAAAAGTGGTTATGTCTGGCATGATTTATCAGAGGATGATATCATATACCCCGCTCAAGGAGAGTATGTCTTGAAAGGCTCCGAGCTCTTTGAAGGTTCCTCAGGTAGGACTAGTTGGAATATGAGACAGAGACATTGTCTCATGTGCTTCTATATTAGTAGACTTATTGAGCTTCTTTTGTTGTACGTGCAATTTGTATCCATCTTTAGCTGTATCTATGATTTTTGTGTCAGTCTCTGACCACTGCTCTGTCATATGAATTCGCTAATGTTGTTTGTTCTGATGCATAACCTTACAAGACTGCTGTATGCTTTAGAGGCCCCTTTCCCACTAAACATCAAATGGTTCATGGCGATAATGTTCTTAATTTGTCACAAAGCATACTAGATGGATGTAGTCTAGACGGAGGATCTTTAATTTATGTACTTCAGCTAAAGAAAACTGGGCTTTTCGATTTACAACCGGGTTTTTAGATTTATAACCACGTTTCTAGGGGCTTTATGAATTTAGTTGTGAAATTACAGAAAATTAATGCATATCAAATCTAAGTGACTGATTCCCGATGATTTGTGTCTTCAGATCGTTACCAGCAAGGCTCGAATGCGAGGCTGTTGAATTCCAAACATCCGTTGGAAGTACCCCATTCTGGTAGATACCAAGATACAGTCTCTTCTACCAGTAGGACTGTCGTAGTCCACAAACAAAGAATAAACAATGTGGAAGAAAGCACAATACAGAGAGCTAACTCTCTTGGCGACGGACAAGGTCCTCAAATCCAATTCCAGGCTACTCAAAATATTGGCTTAAGCAGCAGGTTGAATTCAGAGAATCATCATACTACATTAAGGGCAGGCACTAGTGCAGCTGTCTCTGCCTATGATCGTCGTGGAGGAGCGACACGTAAGTCATATGGAGGGGAGTCTTCTTGGGGCCCTTTGGAGCTTGGGGAGTACAAAGTATACAAGACAGAATCCGTAGCTTCTACAGTGGACCACGGGGCAGACGCTGCAACACAGACAGAAGAAAAGAGAATCAGATGTACCAAAGGAGTCTCTACCGAAGAGGAAGAGGAGGAAGAAGAAGAATGTAATTCAACTTTGGTAGAATCAAAAGAGAATCGGCATGAAGATCAGAAGCCTACAGAGCTAAGTGGTGGGGAAGTTTCTCCCCCACCTTCTTCCAGTGGATCTCCGGGAAGCCCAAATTCTAAAATAAAATCCAACAGCAAGCCAAATAGTTTTAGATGCCATTCTATTGAAGAAGGAAACTTTGTTATAACCACAAGACCCAGAGCCTCTAACGTTCTCATGCAGTTGATCTCTTGTGGTTCAATTGCTGTCAAGGATCACAATTTTGTTGGTATTCCTTTCTCCAGGTATCAGGGATCTTGTGATGAATCTAGATCGTCCAGGCTGAAAGTAGTTTCTACTACGTCCTCTGTATCTAAGAAGGTTACAGTAGATGACGAGTTCCTGAGAATGCCTGACAACCCACGCCTGGCACATCTTAATCTAGAAGACAAAGAGTACTTCAGTGGTAGCATTGTGGAGACCAAAAGTGAGAAGGAAACAGAAGGAGAGGAGCCTACTTTGAAGAGATGTGCCTCATACAATGCTGACAGGTATTGTCTGTTAGATTAATTCACTTGTACTGATTGTGCCTTCACAGAAAAAAATGTCACTGTTTATGGATAATTAATGCGTGTAGCTGTTACAGGTGCTCATAGAATCAATGAAATAATAATTTTCTCATTCCCACACTTATTTAATTAAGCACAATATTTTACCTTCCCATTAATTGTTTTGTTGCCTAAAGGGGCATACAGAGTTTGGTGCTCTAGCTTTACAAACATCTTGAAAATTTCAGCAGCAATAAAATCATGCCATTGTCTTAGGGTGCTCTTTTGGCTAGATTTTGTATATGCTAGGTGAGAATGGCATAGATGCCAAGACGAGCTACAAATGTTTTCTTGTTTTTGGAGGTTGAAAGTTGTTTCAAATGGAAATATATTTGGAAAGCACAGATCTGACAAACATAGCTGGTAGAATTCCTATTTACTCTAAATAGTATCCTTTCAGAGAACTTTTAATAATGGTAGACATCAGACTAGGAATCTGTGCTGATATTAGAATAGTGAACAAAATAATCTCTTGAAATACATTTGAGGATTTAGTTTGCCCGTTTGCTTTACTTGTGGTCAGAAAAAAAATCATTTTTTGCAGTTTGTTTTGAGTCTCACGGACCTTCCATGGGGGAGATTCAAAGAATTAACTTTGTCATCCAGTTTATGTTCCTTGGCATTAACACAAATAGGCCTGTGATATGCCATAAATGCAATAGTTAAGAGAAAATACAGATATCCTTAAACTAAATTTACCGTTTTTTATTTTTTATTGCAGAAGTGATCAAATCTTATACCTAATTATTGTGTTTTTGTTCTGTTGGCAGAAGCTCCAAGTCCAATATACTTGAAAGACCAAATGATGAGGAAAACAATGGAGCTCGAACTAAGTGCATCCCCCGAAAGATCAAGTCTTTCAAAAAGCAGCAGTCCAGGAATGAGACCCAGAAAACTCCATCCAAAGAGTTAAAAGAGCCTAGCAAACTAAGAAGGGTATCCAATGGTACTTCTGCTATGAAACAGACAACAGATTGCAATATTGCCTCCAGTAAAAACTCAAACATGACAGCTGATATTGGTTCTCAAAGATCAGAGTCATTCAGGAACTCGTTCAGGGAGGAACAAAATGTTATCATGAAAGATCACCATCAAAGGTAATAAAATAGCTTCTCGATAAACTTTCCTCTAGGCTTTTGCAATAGTCAGGTAAGTATTGAAATTCAGAATAGTAGTTTTAAAACTTGTAGTTAAGTGATTTTTTGTCTTCCATTTGATGGTTAAATTTTTGCGGCACATCCATGATAGATAAAAACGCCTTTTCAGAAATGCCATCTTCCTTGAACTTGACCTTCAGTATAGTTGTGCTCATTTTTCTTTGTATTTGGTTAAGCAGGCAATCTTCAGCAACTAGTTTGATGGTTGAATCGCAAGCAATAAGTACCCAGGAAACCGAGGGAAACTCACCAACAATTGAACTAAGGCAACATCTGCAGGAATGCAGGTAAGAGTCCTTATTCTCAAGTTCCCAATTTTCCTTTGGTTGATTCAGAATGAAGTGGGAGCTCTGTTCCATATTATAAACTTTTTTCTGATTTGTATTCCTTTGATATGATGAAAACAGGATTTCTGAGATGGCAGCCAAGGCAGAACAAAAGCCAAACTCTTCTAGAGTCTCTCAAAATTGCAAGCAACAAAACACATCTCGACTGTCATGTTCATGTGTCAAAGATATAGAGATGAATATATACGGCTATAATCTGGACAAATAAACAATGCCTGAAGTTGATACAGAGAAATGTTGCATTGGCAAACATGTATGCTCATTAGACATAAAAATTGCGCAGTAGAATTGCCCAAGTAGGGCTTAAATTACCTGAATCTGCAGTCCTCTTTCTGTACATTAATATAGGCCATAGAGATTACGATATAAGGTTTGTAAAGTGCAACTGTATTGGCTCTATATTGTAGTGTGAGTGAAGAGATTTTGTGATATATTAATTATTATACTGTAATGAGATGAATGTTTGCAGCTTCTTGTGTTGGAAATGAACTTTCAAATTGATACATCATGATATCTAAATTTCTAATAGAATGATCAGATGTTTTCTTGAATTCCCAAGGGAAGGGGTTTTTAATATATAGCTGACAGCATTAAGAAAATGTAATTGATATTTTCATCAAGCAACTCTTTTCTTGTTCTTGGTTAAGAAAGCCATTTGAGGAAACAAGCTCAGCGTTATTCTCTCAAGTGTAGCACTCTTCTCAATCGATGAAAATTACTGAAATATAAACCCCTCAAAAAGTCCAAAACTAACATTCCAAAACTAACATTCTTATATAAGAAAATTACATGGACGTGAAGCATTTAAATTAAATAAGCAATACTAACAAGGCTAATTAGATTCTGAAGTTGGTCATGGTTGTGGATGGAGGCTCAGAAGCAAAACCATCTTCCTCCCTATTTCTTAAATTTGGCTATAAATTGTATTATTTTCCAGCTTTTCTTTGCTAAGGATACGGTAATATGTACCCAATTGTTACCTGCCAGAGGCTTGATTGCAATGTGAACCTAATAAATTTAGGTGAATACTAAAATTTTACTCGGAGTTGTCCAATAAATAGGCAGCGTTCCATCATTCATCCAAAAAGTGTTGTCCAAAATGTTGTTTCCAATTCTTGTCGACTGGATTTATTTCAGGAAGATGTTTTTCAAAAAAATCTGATTGCTTAAACAAAATAAACAGAGCAAGCAAACTAAGGTGATGAGACAAAGTGCATGCATCACAAAGCTAGTTTGAAGTCAAACTCATTGACTTATAATTCATGAGTAGTGGTTCACATGAACCCGTTCATTCTCAATGGTCCACTTAGCACTCATTGCATCTAGGTGATGCTTACAAGGGTGCAACATTGGAACTTCTTGGGAGCTCATCCATCCTAGTATTATTCTGGCTCAAGCATGATGGATGATCTCTTGGGAAGTCTCAATGCTTCACCTGTGTGAGCATCACCTGGATACATTGGATGTTTAGCCGACCATTTATTCTCGAGGGATGGCTTTGTTTGAATCACTACTCATAAATTATTGGTCAACGAGTTTAACTCAAAAATTATGCAGTAGGATCTTGAAAACAATATTGCAAAATATGTTTACAATATTGAGGTTTGAGTTATATGAATGTAACGGTTTTAATCTAAATGCAACTTACGAAATGGGTAGGGTAAAATTAAACACAACAAATTAATTTATAATTTCTGAAACAGCAAATTAAATAACAGTTTACCCACCGTAGAAACAAAGAAACAAATGTAACTCAAAATGAGCAACCAAACAACAGATTGTCTGTAAGAAGAGGAAAAAGCAATAAAAATACAAGACCGATCTAGCAAAATTAAATAGTGTAATAACAGTTTGCCCACCGCAGAAACAAAGAAACAAATGTAACTCAAAATGAGCAACCGAACAACAGATTGTCTGCAAGAAAAGAAAAAGGAATAAAAATACAAGACCGGTCGAGCAAAATTAAATAGTGTTCTAATATGGCAGTGGGTGGAAGTTGAAGGATATCCCTTAGAGTTGTCAGCTTAGCAAAAATAAAATGGTTATAGACTCTAGAAATTCAGGGCTAGCCCCAAACTACACCAAAAAAAACCTAGAAAAGCTTTCATATAAAATAATGGAAGTTTATTAAAATTAGAATTGAATCTATTAATCTCTTCCAGAGATAATCCAATGACTCTGTCACTCTTACCATATTTCCTCTCCTCTCTGCCTGGCTAGTCATTAATAAAGGCAAAGCTAATAAATCCCCATGGAATTCTTTCCAGTGTTAACAGCACCGGTGTGTCCACAAAAATGGGAGTGGGCCACTACAGTTCAATTACTGAAGAATGATCTGCTGTTCCTGTTACTTCTTTGATTGTTATTAGTTATTGCTATTTCTTGTGATGTTTCCTTTCTTTCCTGTGGCTCCTGTGAGCCCTTGTAATGAATCACCGCTATTTTAACATTTTCACTATAAACAAATCGCCATAGGATTTTAAATGCCCACTTGTAT
The DNA here is from genome assembly GCA_007258455.2 of Sequoia sempervirens. Classification (NCBI taxonomy): domain Eukaryota; kingdom Viridiplantae; phylum Streptophyta; class Pinopsida; order Cupressales; family Cupressaceae; genus Sequoia; species Sequoia sempervirens. The sequence continues at coordinate 31,986 of VDFB02383331.1, read as the reverse complement.
GTTTTACAGATGCCTTCCTCGGTAAGCCCGCATAGGCTGTACACTATATATACAGACTCAGTACACTATATATATATAGAATGGAAGGCTAGAAACTTTGCTGGCTATGGGTCTTGGACGGTTGCTTGTGGAGATATTTAAGTTGAATACATTATAACGAAGTTCCATAAGGTAGAGTTGGACTATTTATCTCACTTGAGCAACCCAAGCTAATTTTGAATTGAGCTATCTGTATTTAATATGAAATTTTCTTTGGAACATCTCTAATGACACAAAAACAAGTCTTCCTGTTACTTTTTTTCTCGTTTTAAGAAACACAAGAATGTTTTATTATGATAAAACAAATAATCCCTGCACCAGCACTTAAATTACCCCAATTTCCGGTACTGCCAGTTTCTGTCAATGACATTCCTGTCACAGGATTCTGTGGACGCTTCTGAGTAAATTCTGACCCATTTCGATTTTAGTCCTATTGAGCAAATTGCCAACTACTTCTCAGGAACCTGTAATAAATGCAGACTGTAGTACCCACCTTTTAACTGGTCAGTGATCAGCTTCTTGTACATGGATCACCAAATTTTTGACACTGGTCCACAAAATTTGAAATAGACATTGAATATTGAGAGGACTGTGTGTATATAAAAGGATGACATGATACGGTAGTTGACTCTGTTGCAGTGGGTACACTGTACATAAATTGAAGGGGGCATGGAGTCTGGAATCGGGAAGCGAACCGAAGAGGGAAACTGATAACTAGGGAATTTGGTGCGAAAACCACTATTAGCTAAGAATGTGAACCGCTCTATAATCCATAAGTAATACGGGTCATTGTCCACTGGACTTCGATATTTCTGCCCTGTTATATTAGTAGTGTACGTGGAGAAACGACAGGCGGTGGTGACGGCGGCCATGATTTTGTGGGTGTTTTGCTGTAAAGTTTCTTCTGTTTTTTCCCGCTGGTGTAAGCGGCGCCGACAAATTTATGGGAGTGGGAGAGTGGGAGAGTGGGAATCGATGCTCTCCATTCTGACTTTAGTGAGGTGAAGAAGTGCAGGGCATGTGAAAAGATCTGATGTGCACTTGTAACTTCGAAGTCCCAACACTTACTTCGAGTTGGGTCATGTAAAACTCATTGACTTCGTTTCTTAGCGACTTCACTTCGGTTGGTGTGAGATTAGATAGATTTAAAAAAATGTATTGTAATGTGTTTGGTGGAAATTTGTGTGATGTTTTTGAATTAATATTGTAAATTATATTTCATAATGAAATAAATTTGTTTTGGTGGTTTATAGAGTGGTTGTTAGTTATAAAATAGTGTTGTTATAGGGATTAAGTGGGTACTCTCTTCTATTTGTTTACTTATTTATTTTTGTCTTCCTTAATTTTGATTTGGGTGGGAATTTTAGGTAAAAAGTTTATTTAAAGTAATTTTTTGGTTTTGTTTTATATTCATTTTAGATTTTTTTAAATATAATAATTTAAATGTTTAAATGATATATTTTTATTTAAGAGTTGGTATTCAATTTGTATCTTATTATATTTCAAGTTTTAATTTTTTTTGGTATTATGAACTCAATCTTCATATTTATTGGTTTTTTTTTTAATTTTTTTTTTTTAGTTATTTTACTTTAGGTTCAAAATCACAATTGTAATTTTGAACTTGATTCAAAATTATATTTCTAACTTTGACCTTGATTCAAAATTATATTTCTAACTTTGACCCTTGAATTTCTAAATTCATATTTAAACATGGATCCAAGTTAACTTGCTTCCAACTAGTTCTTGTTTGTCAACATAGTGCGAATACAAAAATTTACAAGTTAGGGTGTTGTATAAAAGGACAAAGTCCTAATTCTTTTTAGGTCATACATTATCAATTAGAGATCATATTATTTGATCATTTATCATTTAAGCATTTATGAGCATTGCATCATTATCTAAGGTCACATGGACATGTATAGGCATTTGCATTTCTACATAGCATTTTTGTGAAACTTGTTCATATTAAGGGAAGTCCTAGATTGAACCCTAACATAGCTATAAGTCAAGTTGAAGATGGCGTGATAGCAAATTTGAGCAATACTAATTATTTTAATGGGGAATAAGATTTTGATCATGATGTTGACATATAATACATGGAGAAGCAAGTTATGATTTAAACTACAAAATTAATTTTTGTATATCTCACAAATTTAGGCAACAATGTTAATCCTTCTACTTTGATTGATTTCCTTCACAACTTATTAATTAAAAATCCATATATAACATATGTACTTAAGGTATAGACCAAAAGGTGAGCTCATCAAGTCTTTTGATAGTGTCTTTCACCCCATCCCTCCCAAGTCTCTCCTTCCATAGTCCCTCCTAGTTCCTCCTCTACTTTTTTATACCACACATATCCACTTCTCATATTCAACCTTTTCTTGTGCCTAATTTTCATATCATGCTTATTTATGTTCAACCCACTTCCATTGTGCCTTCTTCTCATCCAACTAGTATAATACCTACCTCTCATGTTGTTACCACCCTATCTTCCATTACTATTCCATAACTTATTCACACTCCACCTATCATTTATCATGTTGCCACTTCTACCCCTATTCCCACTCCTAGCATGCATCTCTATATCCTTTCATATAATTGTATTGTAATGTGTTTGGTGGAAACTTGTGTGTGTTTTTTTTAATTAATATTGTAAATGTTACAACCCAAATTGCGAGGTTACTGTTTGCTATTACTAGATAGAGGAAAAGTGAATGTAATATGAATTCTGGAGAAGAATTAATGATGCTTGTACCTTGTTTTAAATATGAGTGTTATCTCACTTGATGTTGTTTCATGTGATGTTATCTCAGTTGATGTTATTCATGGTGAAATATTGCATAAGGAGGCTAATGAATCATGTTATTCTAACTTGATATGTTTATGTATACTGCTAATGTTATGAACATGTAACTGTCGTGAGTTTATGTTAGTGGATGTAGGTATGTGAACCATTCCTCCAAGCGGAGGGGAAATATCACTCGGGAGAGGAGCTTGGTCGGGTAACCGGTAAAGTAAACTATCTGAGCATACACACATCTCACCTTAGATTTAGTGAATTGAGTCAGTTATGTTGGTTTTAGATAAGTCATCCCTAGCTCGTACATTGGCATTAGGAGTCTTGTTTACTTCTTTATGTTGTTGTGAGTGATGTTTATCTGTATGTCTGTCTTGTTGTATTATGATCATTATGATGGTAATGTGAATGGATGTAAGTGAATATGTTGAATGGGTATATATACATATATATAGGATATACACATATTCATATGTATATACATATCAATATAGGCATATGCTCGATAGATGTATATGCTCATACAGATGTATCAATATGGTATACCTACACATATGTGTACATTGAGGTATATACAGATATATACATGTATATATACACACAACCTATTATATGTGGATATTAATAATATTATATTATTAATGCCTGACAATTTACATATATATGTATATATATACACATATCAGATATGCTGATTGGCTTACGATATGTTTATAGAATGATATATATATATATATTATATGTTATGTACATATATATATATATTACGAAAAAATAGTATATATATGTATGCATGTATATAAATAATATATAATATGTATATATTTCAATGTTATAAATCTCATTATTGGAAATTAAATTATTTTCCACTTTGAGTTAATATTAAACTCTAACTATGGAATCAGGTGAAATATTACTCAGTCGATTATTGATCATCAACTATTGGAAATCGGGTTAAATCACCCAACTGACTATTATCACCAAATATGAAGATAGAATGAATCAAAAATTTATTGCTTTGGGAAATATACGTCAACATAATGTATGAGGAAATATTCTGAAACTATAGTTTGAACTTTGGAAAATCAAAATGAAGTTTAGCGCTGGAATGAGACACATGCATACGCGCGGGACTGTGACAAAGTCATAGGGAATGCAAACACAACTCAAATGATGTCGATTAAGCCATGAATGTAGGCTATGTGGATTACAAATAAATAATGTAATTTTTCACTGTGATTATTTACTCGCCATATTTTAGGATTGGCACCATATTTGGGAGACGCCTGTAGGTGTCAATTTGGAATATTTCACCATGTGCAAGTTTGAATTGTTCTTCAACTTGCTGTCAAAATATGGAGGTCGACTCACCTCTAGAAAGCTGAGTATGGAGTTGGAAATCCACCACTTATCAAATTGAAACATTCAAAACACAATTCTGGCAGCTTACATGCCTTAAGAGGAGGAATTCGATGGGCTAGTGAGGCTCTATAAATAGCCACCCAGTTCATCATTCTTTACTTATTGATTTACTTGTCTTCTGGAGAAATTACCTTGAGACTTATTTTCTGTAGAGCATTATTCTATTTTTCTGAGAGATATATATTCCTGAGAGTTGAGTTTGGTTGAAATTACTAGTCTTCAATATCGATTCACCTGAGTATTATACTTCTATCCAGCTATAACCAATAACAGTTTGATTATTCATATCCGAGTACTTGTTTCTGAGTGAGAAGGATAGCAAATTGTGAGTTAATTCTGAGTGAGAAAGGAAAAAACTTGTGAGGGAATTTCCAATTGATTGATAAAGTTGGAAGTGTAGTGAGAATAGGCTGAGACATCATTACTTGGAGGAAAGTTAAATACCAGGCATGGGTTATTCTTTTATTATCAATTTAAATTGTGAATCTTAAAATATTTCTGGAAATTGTGTTTACTGTCTGTGCATAGACAAGGAATTTCCTTATGAACTGTACTTCTATTGTGTATAAAAAGTGGGCTATTCTATGAACTGCATATCTGTTGCATTTAGGAAGAAAATCATTTAAAGGATAAAGATGCATACTTGTTATGTTTTGCATTAATTGTATGATCTCCATGATATAAGGAGGATATGTTTGTAATAGTAGCTATATACTAGGACCAAAATGAGGACAAGAGTCAAGTAAATTCTATCAGCTTAAGTTATTAGCTTAATTGAGATAAGCTTGAGTTACTCCTAGGATAAAGATTTCTAGTATAGGAGGGATTATGTGAATTACTTGTTATGCTGATTCATTTCTAGCAGTTAGTATGTTGTAGGTTAGTCTGGGATGACATATTATCCCATGGAGGACCACACCTATGCATAGTGTAAGATAGCCTTAAGTCAAATCAGCCTTGAGTAGTGTTTATGATAGATGACCTTCATTTGAAGTACTGAATGAGAACACTTTGGCCAAAGTAGTGCGAGGTACATCTTCCACTTAGACTGTGTGATGCATGAGACTACACTGTTAGTTCATCATGATCCTTTATACTAGTTTGAGATTGTGAAATAGCAAGGTTCTAGTTGTGTAGGACACAACACTATGCTCAATTGGTTAATCGTATTAGTTATCCAACCAATCTCTTCATCGAAGGGAGGGCCATCTATTGAATAATAGATGTGCGGGGGACCGCATTATAAGTCTGTGGTTGGCGAAAAAGTGTCCGAGTGATGCTTCTCCTCCACAATAGGTGACTGAAGAACCAAGATTTGAAAGGGAAGATCTTGGACCGTCTTACTACTATTTGTTCTAAAGCTCATTGGAGCTATGTTAGTTAAGGTATGTATTCTTGTTTCATATACTTGTGAAGTTATTATAATGAAATGGAATCTTTATTATAAATTGATATGGCAACTTGTTCATGTATTATCAATAAAGGAAAGGAAATTTTTTATTGCAATGTCATGTTAACATGTTTACTTACTCATAGGATGTAAATTTAGGAAATTATTACTTTACCAAAGGGTTGGCACGTTACATGTGGTATCAGAGCTACTTGGTTTTGCACTAAAACCTATGAGCTCATTACACAACAATGCGTAAACCTTATCAGATGCTAACGATTGAAAAGTTCTTGTGCCATGACGACAAGAGAAAAGAACTTAGTGAAGTGAAAAGGAAGATGTGATTCCTAATAACTTGTTTAAAGTGGGGACTAGTTAAGAGATGTCCCTAGAGTTAGGAACTCCTAAACCAACAACTTATGATAATACCTAGAATTGTGGAAGATTATGCAATCAGGTTATGTAGGAAGGTTAGAAAGATTAACCATTATATACCTTTATCCAACGAAATAGTTTTATGACTCTAAGGAAATCAGAAGGAATGAGATAGCCTTTTATAGTAGCAAACTATAGTTGTTAAAGAGTTAGGAAATTTTGGATTTGGTGAAAACACTATGAATCTATGTGTGTGCAATGTTGACATTAATTAGATCGAAGAAGGAAGTCAACAAAAGAGAAATCCATAGGGGTTGGATAACTCTTACATAAACTCTTATGTAAGGATAGAATCTTGCAACAAAAATGGAGTTAGTACCTAAAAAAAAAAAGATCAAAAGGATCATAAAGAAGTAATCAACGACGTGGGCAAGATTCCACCAACCAAAATCAATGAGATTATTGGAGTCTGATTAAGAAATGAAAAAGAGATCAAACAACTTTGGTATCTCTAAAAGTTATGAGAAAATAAGATTCCAAGCATGGGAATAAAGTCACTTGGAAAGGTGATTATGAGAAACAAACCTAAAGTGGTAAACCGGGTTAGTTGCTGAATATTCATTAGATCTCCTATTGGATTGTCTAAGTTATTGAAGTCAATGAGATAGAAAAAAATGAAAAATCCAACTTCTGGGAAAATTATAATCAAAAGTATACCATTGAGGCAAGAGAAGGCAATGGAAAGTCAACAAAAATAAAAAAAAATCATTTCAAGAAGCAAGTGTTACTAGGAGTTCAACTTTGAATAGATCAAAAGCTATGAAAACACTAAGGGGGGAAGAAAAAGAGTGGGTTGAATCAAGTTAAGTACCCCATCCAACAAAAAGCGAAGGTATGTTCTCAACTTTGAAGGACTAATGATTTCTCTGCAAGTCATAATGTCAATAAAGTTATATATTTGATAACCACAAGGAAAAATGTATTGGGATTTTGGTTAAAAGATAAATGGGATTTATCTCCACAAAACTTATAACCATTATTACATGGGAATTAAAGATGGTGTGAGATCATAAAATAGGTTTTCAACTAGTCAAAGAATAGACTATTATTGGATATAAAGAACCTATGTACCCAAAATTTTGAAAGATTTGGGAATGGAACAGGGAAATTAATGTCAGATTTAGGACATTGGGACGACAACGGGAATTGTCAAGATGAGAAACCACTATAACCTTGGAAAAGATAGAGTAAGAGGCTGCACAGAATGTGGCAAGGTAATGTCTAGTATGCCAAAAAATGAAGACTGAATGTCATCATTGGTAGGACATGTATACTCTCTTGAGATTCCAGAGGGAAAATAGTGGAACACATGATAGATCAATCTGTCTATGTTAGTAGAATTGACATAATGTTCTAGTGGACAAACTCATCAAAGTAACCAACGCTTTTTTTGGAAACTTTATTAAGCTGAAATAGGCTTAGAAATAGGGTTAACCATAGACTTGATTAATTTCAAACAAGAGTAATTGATCGAAGAGATAAATGAAACTTTGACGATACAAAGCTTAAGTACGAAGCAGTGTCAGAATTTGACAAAAGTCCAAGAGAAATTTTATGCTTGAGATGGACAAGAAGTTAAGTGAAAGTACTTTATGGTAAGGATAATGGATGTGTAAGTGACAGATGGACTCAGTTTATGAGTTGTCTAGAAGTGTAAATACCAAAAGAGAAGGATTGGAACCATGATGTAGTGTACAATACATCAACATTCCTCTTCTATTTGGATTATACTTAGGATAAATTCATGAGCCAATGATTTCCGATCATTGTGTGTTTGGTGTTATGTATAGTTACTATTATATATTGGATGTGTATATGAAATATTCCTAGGCGATAGTGAGGACATTTAAAGCAAAGTCCAAGAAGGACAAGATTGCTACATAGGATGAATGTTTATAAATCTTATGTATCTTGAGAATTGTAAGTAAAAATTTACTTGTTTTTAACTATATGTTAAAAAGCTATAAGATCATCGGGGACGATGATTCACAAGGGGGGAAGTATGTTACATCCCAAATTGTGAGGTTACTACTTACTATTACTAGATAGAGGAAAAGTGAATGTAATATGAATTTTGGAGAAGAATTAATGATGCTTGTACCTTGTTTTAAATATGAAAGTTATCTCACTTGATGTTGTTTCATTTGATGTTATCTCAGTTGATTTTATTCATGGTGAAATATTGCATAAGGAGGTTAATGAATCATGTTATTCTAACTTGAGATGTTTATGTATACTGCTAATATTATGAACATGTGACTGCCATGAGTTTATGTCAGTGGATGTAGGTATGTGAACCATTCTTACAGGTGGAGGGGAAATATCACTCGGGAGAGGAGCTTGGTTGAGTAACCGGTAAAGTAAACTATCTGAGCATACACATACATCACCTTAGATTAAGTGAACTGAGTCAGTTATGTTGATTTTAGATAAGTCATCCCTAGCTCATACATTAGCATTAGGAGTCTTGTTTACTTCTTTACACTGTTGTGAGCGATGTTTATCTGTATGTTTGTCTTGTTGTATTATGATCATTATGATGGTAACGTGAATGGATGTAAGTGAATAGGTTGAATGGGTATATATACATATATATAGTATATACATGTATCCATATGTATATACATATCGATACAGGCCTATGATCGACAGATGGATATGCTCATACAGATGTATTAATATGGTATACCTACACATATGTGTACATTGAGGTATATACAAATATATACATGTATATATACACACAACCTATTATATGTGGATATTAATAATATTATATTATTTTTTTTCGATCTCGCAGGGTATCCCCGCAGCTCCTGCCCAGCGACCCCCCCGAGGGAGGAGCGAGCAGGAGGCGAGACTAGTCCCAGCGGCCACGGGATAACCAGTACCGCCCCCCAGTGTCCGTGACGGGGTAATTCCGGGCCAGAGAGTCGACCCCAAGACCCCGGGGAGCAAACCCGAGACTTAAGACCAACTACTCTAGCCCGTGGGGGCGTTAATATTATATTATTAATGCCTGACAATTTACATATATATGTATATATATATACATATCGGATATGCTGACTGGCTTACGATATGTTTACAGAATGATATATATATGTAAATTTAAATATATATATTATATGTTATGTACATATATATAAATTACAAGGAGTAATTATATATATATATATATGTATATATATAATTTACTACTCTAATATATATATATATAAATAATATATAATATGTATATATTTCAATGTTATAAATCTCATTATTGGAAATTAAATTATTTCCACTTTGAGTTAATATTAAACTCTAACTATGGAATCGAGTGAAATATTACTAAGCCGATTATTGATCATCAACTATTGGAAATCGGGTTAAATTACCCAACCGACTATTATCACCAAATATGAAGATATAATGAATCAAAAAAAAAATTCTTTGGGAAATATACACCAACATAATGTATGAGGAAATATTCTGAAACTATAGTCTGAACTTTGGAAAATCAAAATGCAATTTAGCATTGAAATGAGACATGCGCATACACGCGGGACTATGACCAAGTCACAGGGAATGCAAACACAACTCAAATGATGTTGATTAAGCCATGAATGTAGGCTATGTGGATTACAAATAAATAGTGGACTTTTTCACTATGATTATTTACATGCCAGATTTTAGGATTGGCACCATATTTGGGAGACGCTTGTAGGTGTTGATTTGGAATATTTCACCATGTGCAAGTTTGAATTGTTCTTCAACCTGCTGTCAAAATATGGAGGTCAACTCACCTCTAGAAAGTTGAGTATGGAGTTAGAAATCTGCCACTTATCAAATTGAAACATTTGAAATACAGTTCTGGCAATTTACATGCCTTAAGAGGAGGAATTTGATGGGCTGAGGCTCTATAAATAGCCACCTAGTTCATCATTCTTTACTTATTGATTTACTTGTCTTCTAGAGAAATTATCTTGAGACTTATTTTCTGTAGAGCATTATTCTATTTTTCTGAGAGATATATATATTCCTGAGAGTTGAGTTTGGTTGAAATTGCTAGTCTTGAATATCGATTCACCTTAGTATTATACTTCTATCCAGCTGTAACCAATAACAGTTTGATTATTCATATCCAAGTACTTGTTTCTAAGTGAGAAGGATAGAAAATTGTGAGTTAATTCTGAGTGAGAAAGGCAAAAACTTGGGAGGGAATTTCCAATTGATTGATAAAGTTGGAAGTGCAGTGAGAATAGGCTGAGACATCATCACTTGGATGAAAGTTAAATACCAGGCATGGGTTATTCTTTTATTATCAATTTAAATTGTGAATCTTAAAATATTTCTGGAAATTGTGTTTACTGTCTGTGCATAGATAGGGAATTTCCTTATGAATTGTACTTCTGTTGTGTCTAGAAAGCGGGTTATTCTGTGAACTGCATATCTATTGCATTTAGGAAGAAAATCGTTTAAAGGATAAAGATGCATACTTGTTGTGTTTTGCATTAATTGTATGATCTCCATATAAGGAGAATATGTTTGTAATAGTAGCTATATACTAGGACTGAAATGAGGAAAGGAGTCAAGTAAATTCTATTAGCTTAAGTTATTAGGTTAACTGAGATAAGCTTGAGTTACTCCTATGATAAATATTTCCAGTATAGGAGGGATTATGTGAATTACTTGTTATGTTGATTCATTTCTAGCAATTAGTATGTTGTAGGTTAGTTTGGGATGACTAGTGAAGGACCACACCTATGCGTAGTGTAAGATAGCCTTAAGTCAAATCGACCTTGAGTAGTGTTTATGATAGATGATCTTCATTCGAAGTACTGAATGGGAGAACTTTGGCCAAAGTAGTGCAAGGTACATCATCCACTTAGACTGTGTGATGCATGAGACTACATTGTCATTTCATCGTGATCCTTTATACTAGTTCAAGATTGTGAAATAGCAAGGTACTAGCTGTGTAGGATACATCACTATGCTCAGTTGGTTAATAGTATCGGTTACCCAACCAATCTCTTTGTCGAAGGGAGGGTCATCTATTGAATAATAGATGTGTGGGGGACTGCATTATAAGTTTGTGGTTGGCAGAAAAGCGCCCGAGTGATGCTTCTCCTCCACAATAGGCGACTGAAAAACCAAGATTTGAAAGGGAAGATCCTGGACCGTCTTACTACTATTTGTTCTAAATCTCATTGGAGCTATATTAGTTAAGGCATGTATTCTTGTTTCATGTACTTGTGAAGTTATTATAATGAAATGGAATCTTTATTGTAAATTGATATGGCAACTTGTTAATGTATTATCAATAAAGAAAAAGAAAAATATTATTGCAATGTCATGTTAGCACGTTTACTTACTCGTAGGATGTAAATTTAGGAAATTATTACTTTACCGAAGGGTTGGCACATTACAGTAAATTATATTTCATAATGAAATAAAAAAAAAAATGTTGGTTTAGAGTGGTTGTTAGTTGTAAAATATTAGTGTTATACTAATTAATTTGGTACTCTCTTCTATTTGTTTATTTATTTATTTTTGTCTTCTTTAATTTTGATTTGGGTTGATATTTTTTTTGAAATATATATAATTTTTAAGGGTGAAGAGTTTATTTAATGTAATTTTTTAGTTTAGTTTTATATTCATTTTGATTATTTCTTTTGAATACAATAGTTTAATGTCTAAATGATATATGCTTATTTAAGAATTGGTATTAAACTTGTACTTTATTTCTTTGAATTTTTGTTTCTCAACTTTCATATTTATTGTTTCTTTTATTTTTATTTTTTAGTTATTTTATTTTAAGTTCAAAATCACAATTGTAATTTTGAACTTGGTTCAAAAATATGTGTCTAATTTTGGACTTGGTTCCAAATTATATGTCTAATTTTGACTCTAGAATTTCCAAATTCATATTTAAACATGGGCTCAATTAACTTGCTTCCAACTAGTCATTTTTTGTTGATATAGTGTGAATATAACAATTCACAAGCTAGGGTATTATATAAAAGGACAAAGTCCTATTTTTGTAGGTGACACATTATCGGTTAGAGATCATACTACTTGACCATTTATCATTTAAGAATTTATGAGCATTGCATCAACATCTAAGGTCACATGGATATGCATAGGCAATTGCATTTCTACTTAGATTTTTTGTGAACTTTTTCCTATTAAGGGGAACTCCTAGATTGAACCCTAGCATAGCGATAAGTCAAGTTGAAGATGGTATGATAGCGAATTTGAGCAATACTAATTATTTTAATGGGGAATAAGATTTTGATCATGATGTCCACTTATAATACATGGATAAGCTAGATATGAATTTAACTACAAAATTATTTTTTGTATATCTCACAAATTTAGGTAACAATGTAAATCCTTCTACTTTGATTGATTTCCTTTACAACTTATTAATTAACAAGCCATATGGAACATATGTACTTAAGGTATAGATCAAAAGGTGAGCTCATCAAGTCTTTTGATGGTGTCTTTCACCCCCTCCCTCCCAAGTCTCTCCTTCCATTGTACCTCCTAGTTCCTCATCTACTTTTGCTATACCACACATGTCCACTTCTCATATTCAACCTTTTCTTGTGCCTAATTTGCATATCATGCTTATTTATGTTCACCCCACTTCTATTGTTCCTTCTTCTCATCCATCTAGTGTAATTCCTACCTCTCATGTTGTTGCCACCCTATCTTCCATTGTTATTCCATAACTTATTCACACTCCACACATTGTTAATCATATTTCTAATTCTAGCTCTATTCCCATGAGCCTAGCATTGTAATGTCCCTACTTGGGATCTTCTTGATATTTTCCCTAGAATAACAATTCCAGCTTATGTCTAAGGAGGTAATACATTTTTTATCCTAACTTTATAAAAATGTTATCAAATGTAATACATGATTTAAGATAATCCTAGTTTAGGTCCTACAATAGTATTTAATAATCACTAAAAAGTAAGAATATATGATAGCATCTAAATTTACAAGCATTAATATTAAATAATAAGATTTCGTGATAACATATAAGTCCACATAAACCAAAGTATATTAATAGAATTAACAATTATTCCAAGGCATATTCCTATAGTAAATGTAATAGGAATTTGTTGAAAATGTTTGCAAACCACAATCTCAAATATGGTTGTCCTTGTATTGCTAGAGCATGGGTGGATCCCTATCTATCCACCTCGAGGTGGCGTACTTGAGGAGACCTTCAAGCCCAGGACCACTCATCCACCTCCTGACCCATGAACATGGTAGGATCTTAGGCCCACTCCATCCCTCAATCCACCTTGGAGGCACACCATCCTCCTTGATCAAGTCCAGGAGTACTCATTCACCTCTCAGCCCATGAGCATGGTAAGATCTCCATTCCATCCATCTTGGGGCAACATGCTTGATAAGATGCATAAAGATTGCCTTTCTCAACAAGCCCAAGAGCACTCATATGCTTCTCAAACCATGAGCTTGCATCTCGAGATGGTGTGCTTGATGAAGGAAAGGTCGATACTTCACCTCTTGTGAACTTGAAAGCTGGCTATTCTTCCTATTTGCAAGCCATTTTTAATAAATTCAAAAGATGATTACTTATAGAAATTAGCTAAATGATTTTTCTATTAAAACTCTTAAAATGAAATACAATTAAATTAATTACAATTAAAAATCACTTAATTTCTACAAGGTCTATCTATACATCTATTTATTTGTAATCTAATATTATTCTTAAACTTATCTCATGATATTATTAGTGTTCAAGACAATATGTATTTTTGCATTTGTGATTCAATTTCCCTTTTATTTCCCAATTTTCACCTCAAATTTTTTCTTGGATGCATTCTTCAAAAAAAATGACCCCCCTTTTATATCTTCCAATCTAAGGGAGTCACACCTCTTCATCAAACCATTTCCTTGTAAAGAGTTACCTTTTTCTACCCTTTGCAGTTTAATTTTAATTAAATTCTTCTATATATTAGCACCACCTTATTGCATATATTTGGTGCCACCTTTAATTACTTTATTATATGGGCACTATTATACTTGAATTTTCTAGACCATAATTTAAAAGGGGCTATGATTTGGTACTTGTGATGGGGGCATGACAATCCGCCCTTCTGAAGATTGCTTCCCTCAAGTAATGCTAATTTAGTTTGTCATTGAATCATTTTTGCCAATAGCAAGATCCCAAATCAAATTTGGAGATTTTAAATCCCTAGATCTTCCTTGCAATGTAATTGGATTTTGCTACGACACTTTGATATGATTAGGAATTGGTAATTCTACACCAAGTGATGTTTTTCTCAAAATATTGGTTAAGTCCAACTCTGTACTACAATGATGTCTCTAAAGAGTTATTAATGTACTTTCTAGACTGCTAATATAGTCTTCAGAGATAACTTTAAGACCCCCCCTCTTGGCGAAGGTGTAAAATCCTGGAAAATCTTGTATACTTCCCGATAAAAATATTAATTTTAATGGTGATTTTTTTCATTTTTTGGGAAAAAAATAATCTCAATCGGCGAATCTTTTTTAATCACTAGAAGTCTGTGGAAAATCTTGGTGAATTGCAATTTTTTTTAATCCAATAAAATATTTTCATTGGCGATTAAAACCTTTTTTCAAACCAATGAAATATTTCCATTGGCGAATAAACCTGTTTTCAAAACAAAAAAAATAATTTTGTTGGCGATTCAAACTTTTCTTCAAACCAAAAAATTATTTTCATTGGCGAATCAAACCTATTTTAAAATGAATAAAAAAAAATTGGCGAATTAAACATAATCTCAAAATAATAAAAAAATTCAGTGGTGAAATAAATTGGTCATATGCCAATAAAAAAATCATAGCGTGGTTGGCAAAAATATCAAATTCTGGGACAAATTTTCCACACATTCAAATTCCTTCATAAAGTGTTCGGAATGGGGACAAGTTTCAACATATTTATTATGTTTGAAGCCAGATGTTAGTGCAAAATAATATAACCCACGATTGTTCGATGAATTTTCTATGGACAACTATAGTTGCATTCTAAAAGAAAATCTCTGAAGCACTAGACTTGTGAATTGAAACCTCTGGAATAACACTAGAACCGTTAGATTTCCAGAAATCAATGGTTGAAATTTTATTACTTATTAAATCACTTAAAGTCATGACAACCAAAATAATATTTTATCGTTGACTGGCTACCGACAGTTGAAGGTCACTTAAGTTATGACTTAAGCCTTTGGAATCATCATGGTGACTGGCCCTTCGACCTAGGAAAACGATGGGTTTGAGAAATGAACGGTCGAGATAGGGTGACATGGGTTAACCTTGACTGCTCCCTGCCAGCTTGTGGGGGACCCACCTACATCTCCCGTCCCTCAACGGGGAGGTGGGGAATTTCCACGTGGAATGATTAGAATCGCCGAAGGAACTATAGCAAGGTGCAAAATATTAAGGAGCTAGTGTTAAAGCCTATGCTACTAAAGGATCCTTTTAAGCACATGCTTTTTTTTTAAAGTTAAATAGCTACTATATGGGGCAACACCCTGTATTAATAAAAAAAAAAAATACATTCCTCGAATGGGATCAAACGCTTGACCAAGTCACCAGGGACTCGTCCCAATAATATTCACAATGAAGCCTTCATTTCCACAAAACATTACATACCCAAATATTCAACAAACTGACATTGAAAACTTATACAAACTACTCAATATCATCTTTAAGATTGAAGCAAGAATGAAAAAGAGATAAAGAAATCTTATAACACTATGAAGAAATGATCACTCACCTTTAAGTTTACGTTTTCAGCTTTCATTGACTTTCGAATTGAGAATTGAACAAAATGTGTAAGAATAAATGACAGTTTCAATTGTATTTATATCAATCCATATTTGGTGAATTCCGTAGGATTTTTAAATGACATATTAAAAATTTGGTGAATCTCGCGTGCTTATATACAATGATACGTTGTAATTTTCAAGGAAAAATGTGTCCTCAAATGTAATTATATTTTTAATGTTATTGCTGAAATAGGTCTGTTGTGCAGTTTTCGCACACACGCCCCACTGAAAGCAGGGACCCTCTTTCGGTTTGGTTTTGGTTTTTTGGCCCTTTCATTTTGAGGTTTTATCTTATTTAGGCATGTGATTAAATGTTTATTGTTGATTTCCTAAGAGTCTCCCCTAAGTTATTCATTGAAAATCCTAAGTTCTGGATAAATTTTGAGCTTTTACTCGGATTCAGGATTTTCCACCCTGGTCGGATTTTCCTGGATCTTGCTTGGACTCCGGTTGGACCCTGTTGTTCAGGGATTTTCGGTATTTGCGGATTTCCGTGTGGGCCGGATTTTCCTGGATTCTGCCCTGTCGCCAGATTCCCAGGTTTTTTGACTGTCTTATCGATTGCATTAATGACTTCATGTGTGCTTTGAAGGATGTATTTAACTTGATTTTTGAGGTCTTTTATGCTATCATGCTTGTTATTTTCCATCGTTTGAGCTGAGGAGTGCTTTCTTGCAATTGATTGGTTGGGTTTTTGGGGCGTTTGGGTTTGAATTGATCAATTTAGTGGCAATTTCTTGCACATTCTTGCCCCTGTTCTTTGTGGACACCATTCTCTTTGCATTTGCTGATTCTGGGATCGATTTCTAATTTATAATGGTATGTGTTTGATTGCTTTGCTTTGAATTGATGATTATGGATAGTGCGTTGAGGTTATAAGAGCTCCTAGGACTTGAATTCCTGAATATTTGATCGCCTCATGACTAGGGTTGCGTAGCATTGATTAATTTATGATCTCCCAAGTAATTTTTGAGTTTGTTGGTTTGTTTGCATTTTGGTGAACTTACTTGAGAATCACGATTTTTTCCCCTAGTATGGTGTCAGCATTTGAATTACCTAAGTCATAGGTTTTCCTGTGTGTTAATGGTGGATGGATAGGGTTTAAACCTAGGGCATCACCATTCATCTTTAGTTTTCTCTCAAACATGCTTAAAATGCAAAGAAAATCTTTTGAAGGTTTATGCATAACTTTCCCTAAGCTTAAGTCATTGAAATTCATGATTAATGAGATGATGTGTGTGAAATCGTGATTTCATGTCGCAATCCAGCTTTTGGCCTACGTCCGGGATTTCTCGTTCCTTCGGGATAATCCGTCTCTAGCGGATTTTCCTGAAATTTAGTGGAATGTAAGGAAATATGGAGTAGCATGATGTGTTAGTGATTTTCAATGCATTTTATTATTATTTCATGCTATCTTGTGATTTCCAATGTGGTTTATTGATTGATAATGACTAGATTTAATTGTTAGTAGGTGTGTTCATGATTATTTCACTGGAATCCGTTTGGCCCAGAATTTCCCAAAATTCCTCTCTGGCTCAGATTCCGCGGGTGGTCCTAACACCCGAAGTTTATCAAGAACATTTTATATGAGTTTTAGTAACACCTTGACTGTATGAGGCTTATTCTAACAGTGTTCTTATGGATTAACATTCTCTTTCCTATGGTTTTTATTATGATTTCCATGTTGAGTGCAGGTTGAATCTAGCAAGGCAGCAACTGGGTCCTTAATGTCTAATGCAGAGAGGATTAAAATGGACATTAGGAGCAAGATCCCTGAGAGTAAAATCACTTCTGTCTGGTCAGAAGTGACTGATACAAATGTTGGCCTTTTGGATTATGAAGAATTTAAAGGAAGAATGGCAGCGGAGGATTCTCCTTTATTGGTTAGAAGGATGATGGAATTAGGCTTGTCCCATGTGGCTGGCTTCCCTTCCACGGTGCAGTGTTATGAGCTGGTCCTCAAGTGTGCCAGGCATTATGATCAGGACACACAGAGAATTATTGGTCCTCAGGGGAGGGTTGTAGCAAATATCAACCTTGTTTCCATTGCCCAAACTTTTGATATGCCAAACAAATCTCATGTGGTGGGATTCAACATGAGGGCGGCTCAAGAGTTCTACGATGAGTAGACTGTGAAGTCATAACAATTTATCAATTCTTGGCTGGAGAAGCCCAAGTCTCATTATTCCAAACTTCCCAAACAACTATTCAGGATAAAGTTCAAGGAGTATTATGATGCCATCACCCTTCTCAGCAAGGTGGTTGGATTGAAGAATGCTGGCATTTTTGAGAATTGGATGTGCCATCTGATTGTGAGGATGGAGCAAGAGAAGACCGACTACCATTGGGCAGGGGTCATTAGCCAAGTAATCCACGAGCAGTTGTCCAATGTGTTGCAAACAAAGACCTTCACAATGACCTCATATTTGGTCTATGCACTTGCAAGATTCCACCCCTACAAAGGATTGAGCACAAGGGGCACTTTTGGACAAGATATTATCTACGAGGTTTACCCTCAGTTGCACTTGGGAGGTTCGAACTATAGGAGGGTGAATGATGCATTCACCATGCATATCACTAGATTGCTTCAGGGTGCAAAGCATGTTAGGATTTCAGATCAAGCAAAAGAACTCATCAAGAAGTATGGGGCGTGGTTTATTCAGTTCCCAACTTTCTCCTACATTCAGATTGATGGCTGCCAGAGAGCTCCATACAGATTTCCAAGATACCCTACTGATCACATTCTACTGTTGGAGGTCACTAGGCAGATCTATGACTTTGATGCCATTTTCAAGAGGGACAAGCATAAGACTGGATTTGGTGGAGATTTCCCCTTGAGGATTGGTACTGGAGAGGTTTGTCCTTCCATTGGTTCCGCCCAGGCTTTAGAGGAAGAAATGAGTACCCTTGGTCTATCTTTCCACTCCAATAGATCCATATTTGATATTATAGGAGAAGCTCAAAAGAAGGCATGCAAAGAGTATAGCCATAAGGTGAATTTGGAGGACTACTGGGTCAATTGCAGTGATGAATTTGAGGTCAGAAAGAAGAAATTCTCCCGGCTTCCAGTTGAGTCATTTCAATTGTATAATGTAAAGGCAGTTCCTAATCAATTGGAAGATGATGGAAACTTGATCTAGGATCATGCTTATGAGGCAATAAAAGATAGACCAATTGGTGATGTGGATTGGTTGGAGGAGGAAAATACAAAATTAAAACAACTGGTGGATCCAGTTATCAAATTCACTAGGATGTGGCTAAAGCATAAGCTATGGGAGCTGGAAAATAATGGTGTACAGTGCACCTATGCGCTAATGGGAGATTTGGATCCCCACTTCACCTCTGAAGAATCTACCAAGCAGGATCCTAAGGGAAAGGGTAAGTTGGATTCTCCTTTCAAAATCAAGATAAAAGGTGTTCAAGAGGGGGAGGTCCAAGAGACAAAAAAATAGAGAAAGCCAAAGGCTAAGAAGAGGACAAGGACTAAGAAGTTTGAGCAGAAAGAGACTGAAAATCAAGGTCCTGAAGTTGATGTGCCGGTGCCCAAGAGGAGAAGAATCATAAAATTGTCAGAGAAGGCAAGCTCCAAGGTAGGGGAGGAAGAAGTTACCCCACCAGTGGTAAATGTTGAAAGTTCGGAGGAGAAGGCCAAAGTGTATACAAGGAGGTCTAGGACTCCTCCCAAGGACAATGTGCCTAAAGCAGATCTCCATCTGGTGGTTTCTCATGAGGAGCAGCATGATGATGTGCCTTCCGCTCATTGAGCTCAAAGCAAACCTAGTGAGTCAGAGGATGTTGAAGACCATCCAGATACTGAAGGAGAGGAGTTTCATGAGGGTGATCTTCATAGTGCAGAGGAAGAAGTTGAAAAGATAATGCAATCCCCTTTGGTTGCATATGCGGATTCCCCTGCTAGAATTGAAGAAGTCCCTCCAAGCGAAGAAGAAACAGTGAAGGTTCCCTCACCCGAGCATAAGGAAGAACATGTTGAAGAGAAAGAAAGACAGATGAAACTCCTGAGAAGCAGAATGTGAGTGAGGAGGCACCTAAGGATCAGCAGGAGGAGAAACAAAGTGAGGTGCAATTGGAATCCACTGTTCCTGGTTCGTTAGATAAAGAAATAAGGAGAAAGTAGGTTGTTGTGGAAGATAGTCCACCGAATTGGGATGAGCTACTAGCTAAGATCAGAAAAGATAAAGGTAAAAGGAAGGCTAGGGTGATTTCAAGGATTGAAAGGGATGAAGCTCATAATAGAGTTGTTCACATTGCAACCCCTGCTCCAAATAAAAATAGGGATGATGTGGCTGGAAAGGATTATAATGTGCAGACTTTCAGCTTGGGGCCTACTTCTATGGAATAGGATATTGAAGATTATGAGGGTTCTAGTGCAGTCATCGTGGGCAGGCTGAGGAAGGAAATAAAGACCAAGCATGAGTTGAAGAAAGAGAATGAAAATCTCAGGAAATGCTTGGAGGAATTAATGAAGCCCCTGCAATCCATTAACCCTTCGATTTCTGCTGCAAATCCCTTGCCTAAGGAAACTATCACTGAGCTTGAAAAGATGAAGGCTTCCAATCTTGCCACATCGAGTTGGCTGCAAGGGGTGCGAACCAAAGGTAATGAGGCCATTAGGGAGATTCTGTCAACTGGGAAGGATGCTATCATGGCAACTGATTGGTTGAAGGCAGTGTTGGCACAGGATAGGGAAGACATGGATCTCCTGCTGCGGAAAACTAGAACTATCATGGAGTACACCCGGGATAGGTTGGTAAGTGATGGAATTCTTCCTTCCTCCAGAGCTGCCGAACCATGGGAGTGGTATGAGGCATTGGAGATTAGGCAGAAAGTGTTGAAGAAGATTTACAAACAAAGGAGGCAGATTGATGATACCCTAGCCGGTGTTTACAATGGATCCATTGCCTTCTTTGAAATTATGACGAGAAGAAGGAAGATCGCGCCCAAGTACTTGAGCTTGGAACAGTTGAGGAAGTGGTGGCATGATGTTTATGCCCCAATTAATGATGATTCTGTTTCTGAGCATCAGTTGGATGATGCGGCCACATACATTGCTGTCATTGACAAATACCTAACATATAAGGTGGATTGGGATAGGTCGGTAAAACAATCAAGGGAGGAGATTGCATCAATTGAAAGATGACTTAGGGTTTTTCCTTTACCACCTGTGGCCAACTTGGATGGGGCGCTCTTGAAAGTCCATGAAGGGCCGGATCGGAATAGAGAGAAAGGGGAAGGCAGTTAATGCCCAACTGCATCGAGATTTGTGCTTCCCCATTATCACGCCTTGCATTGGTCCGAGCTACATTGGGAATCCGGGCCGACCTGGGTGTAGTTCACGCATTTAATGCATTCCTTTATTTCATTTGACTTTCTCTTAGCCGACTGGTGGTGCCTAATTAATATTGCGAAACTCTTGCTAGGCCGACGGGTTTTTCTGGGGGGATTCTATATATTGGGCATTTCGCCTCATTTGTAAGGGTTAGAAGATAGAAGTAGAATAGAGAAAAATAGTTAGATGCGAATTAAGTAGGGCAAGATAGTGAGTAGGTATTCTCAAGCAAATATTGTAACAAAAAGCTGGAATTGTTGCTACAGTGGATAATTCGAATGCAAGTAATGACATTGTGATTTGGTGCCATACTGGTATTCTCTTGTCTTGCATGGTTCTTGTTATTCTATCTTTAAAATTTCTTTGAGGAGGTTAATATTTAGATTAGATTTGATTCAATAATGTTTGTGATTTGATACTTGAATGTTGCAGAAATCCCTCAGTCCATACTTTTCGCAACCAACTGATTGTTAGTTGCTTTGCAAAGTTAGCCTGGACTTCATATTCATTGTGCTTAGTTCAATTGTGAGGATTTGTTCATTTCAATTGCAATAGGGTTGTTTGAATGAATGTTCATGATTTGAAAATCCTAACACCTTAGAAGATTGCACTATTTTCTAGGTCAAGTAGAGATCAATTTTGAGGGATTGGTCCATTTCGAGTGTTGGACATTTTCATTGTTAATCTTAGGTTTAGTACTAAGTTTAGAAATCTCTTTGAAACCCTTACCTTTTGTTATTTCTTTGATTGTTGGGTTAAATCTAGGATTGAAGTATCATCATATTGTTAGATCTAATAAATTGAGATTCAGTATTTTGCTTGTAGTAAGGTCCCACTGTGATTACCAACATTTTCACATTTATCACTGAGTTGTTTATGCATTGTCAAGACCTGACATTAGAGAACTTGGGGTTATCTCTTGAGGCTTGCTGATAGAGATTTACCTTTCAAGAGAGATAGGATTTCATATTCTGTCTGAGTTGTTGTTGTGCAGAAAACATCATCAACAAGGTCCTCATAAGCAACTATTTATAAATTTTAATTGGCGAAATGGGTCTTCACAAACAACTATTTGTAAATTTTAATTGGAGAAATGGGTCCTAATACAATGTTGTTTTAATAGTATTGGCGAATATGTAGGTGTTTTATTACATGCTTTCAGGATTCTGGGCGAAAATATTAATTGGTCCATTTGAAATGTGTAATTTGTTATGGTGAAATTGTTGCTTAAATATGCCTCATAAAAAAATCGTTGGTGAATGGACTTGCATTGGATTGATAATTCATAAAATATGGGCGATTTGGACACCCTGTTGGGTGCGATTAATTCGCCAATTTCAACTTGGCTGATTTCTAAAATTCACCAATTGGCAAAGATTCGCCACTGAAGTTTTCCCTAATAGTCTTCAATATCATAAGGTCGATACCATCATCTAAAGTGTGAAGATAATTTATTGTATTGTATTCTCCCAATAACTCAATAAAAAAACCAAGAGTTGGTAATTGGAAAGGTTTATAATTTAAGACAAGTTTTCTCTCATTCTTAGAGAGAAGAAACAAAAAGACATCTTGCAACCCTACAATTCTTTCTTCCAACTTCACCTTACAAGCATCAAACAAGAGACCATTTTCAATCATTTTCTTTTGTAATTTATATCATTACACTCTTTCAATGTGTTCTCCAAATCATTTTATTCTGGTCTTAGCTTTGTGTACATTTCTTCATGTCCTTGGCTCAATACTATTGTTTCATTAAGCTTAGTTTGCAGTTCTATAAAATTTCTTCCTAAATCCACCCTATTAGAATCTCATATTCTTTGATCCTTGACCATCTTGGCCCTTTTATTGTATTTCCTTGACTCATTTTTATTAGTTCTATGTGTGGTGCATAATTCCTCGTGTTTCGTGTTCAACACTTTTCTTTCATTAACCGCAAAATCAAACTTATTTTGTAGCTTTACAATTTCTCCTTGAATATCTCTCACAAGAACCCCTTGAGCACCTATCTTCACTCATCCTTTGTTGTAATTCCTCAACCATATCGTTACATTTTTCCAATTCATTTTTTTCTTGAATACATAACTTCTCATGGTTCTCACTCAATACTCTTAATTGAATAAGCTCATTCTTTAGAACTACAATGGTGCTTTTCATGGTTCCTTTACTTTGTATGAGAAAATTTGATTCACTTCCCATAATTTCTCTTGGTGTCACTATGCCTTCTATTTCAACCTCATGATATTGGTTAATTATGATTAGATTAGTGTGAAGTATGGTTTGCATTTGATTTTTATTAGCCCATATATCTACCATTTGATTTATGAACCCAATCAACCTTGTAGGTGAATTTCAGATGGGCTATTGATTGTGTAAGAACCAATGTGATATTTTCTATCAATTCTTGCCTTCCTTGCCCCCTTAGTTAAAATGTAAAACTTAGGAGCATTACACTTATACACTATAGATGGTATTATTTTCCTTGGAATAGTGATGAATGCAAATTCCTCTTCTCCTTTCCCAAAGATAACAAAAGGTATTCCTCTATAATAGAGTCCTTCTATAGATAGGTGGTAGGAGTATGTTCTTCCTATTATAATCCAATAGACTACCTTCTCTTTTTTGTATGAACATGCATGTACTAGTGTGAGTTTTGTGGGGGAATGTTACAAAGGTTCCATCCAATGAATACCATAATAAGAAGATGGGAAATACTGTATCATGGCCATTTCCCATAGCAAGTAGGGATCTTTCACAAGTTATGCCTTTCATACAAAAATCCATATTTACGTGCCATGCTCTCTTAGGTGGTTGTGCTAGGTGTTTGTTACGAAACAATATGCTCTGCTTAGCCTAAGTACTAATTTTTTTTTGCTCATAGCTTTAGATTTTGGCTTCAAAAAAGGATAAGAAAGATTGGCTTGATCATATTGAAGGAGATCATTTGTTGTCATGATCTTTTTCTCTCTTATTTCATTTTCACCAAAGATCCTGGGTAATGAATACAAACTCTTGATTGCCATTGCTGATATCCAAAAATGATAGCAAATTGTTGCATCCTCTCATAAGCATTATAAGAAAATTTTCATTATGATCTAGTTGTTTATTTGGTGGTTGCCAATCCTGAAATCACATAGCAATTTAACTTTATATCACAAAGGGTTTCACATTTTCTCTTGGTTAATTGTTGTTCCACACTTTTAACATGTTCATCAATACCAAGGGCCTTCAACCATTGTGGATGACTTTTGATGTGTTTAATTTCCATCTCTTGTAGATCTTCACCCTTGTCATCTATATCTTACCCATTATCTTCATAATTGACATCCTTAGCCAATTCATATGATTTCATGCCATCCAACGGATTCATGAAATGTTTACCAATGGTAGCTTGTTCAGGACCTCTAACTCTCAACAAACCCACAATATCTACAATTTGCTTCATTGCTCTTAAAGTCGGAGCTGGTCTTTTTCGCTGGCTGTATGCTATCTTTTCTGTAGCCTTGCTCTTTTTGTTAAAGGGTTCCGGGTCCCTTCAAAATCTGTTTTTTCCTTTATCAAAAACAATTCTCTATGACTATAAATCTACCTAGCCTTTGAAATGGCCCTTTTATGAACGAGGATTTTCTTGGTCCAAGGCATTCATATTTATCATATGTAGAAAGGGAATGTTCTAGTGACCGATGCTCTAATGAACATAGCTCTCTGCTAATAACACGTAAAGTTGTGACCATAGTCATTGGGTTTTGCAAATACTGATCAAAAGCCATGACACATTGGACAATTTCTCTATGTATTGATAATTGATCTTGAGAGGTATATATCGTTTCATAAAGATGAGGAAGAATTTCATATACATCTAACAAATCTAGTCCCTCTTCCTATAGATCTTCTAGGAACCTTCCTTTATCATTCTCGAATAAACTACAATTAAAATTTTCCTTATTGTAAGGATAATGTTCTTGATCCTTTTAGGAGGTAACCTCCTAGAGACAACCTACAATGTCCTTGCATTTCAAAAATTTGAAGGAACCACTCTCAAAGAGTTCTAATACATGATCAGGGTCCATATCCTTTCCCCATTTGCCATCCTTGACAAAATATCATTGCTTCTACTTGTCCAAGATTCATCTTTTAAACAATATCCAACATTAAGAATTCCAAATTCTTTCACTGGAAGTTATTTATGTGATCAAGAATTATAGGTTTCATTCTATTTAAACATAACTTGACTCATCAGCGAGTGTGGGCCTCCATGCCAAATCGGCGAGCTCCCAAATAGAAATGGGTTTGTGCGGCTGCTGGCCATAGTCTATGATATATGCGCATTCAGGATGCATGATAGATATTTCAACAGATGTTTGACAGAAATATGACAATTTGGGACAACAGTGCAATGGCCGAAACCATACCAGTATTTCTGCAAGCATTCTACTCAATGAGGCAACAAAGATTAATAATATGATACCTAAAACAATATGATTCGGTGCTACATATTGTTAAATTGTCTATGCATTAGAATTTTTAGATTTAAACAGTCAGTTTTACTTGCTGCGTTTCTTTACTTATATATCCACAATTTCTAAACTGATTAATACAAGTGAAACTGGGGTATTTTCATTTATTGCTTATCACAAGCTTCCTCTGTGTGTAGAGTCACAATTCAAAATTTTAAATCTAGGGTTTCTTCCCTGTGCTTGACAACATGAACAAGTATAGCAGTTTTGGTTGGGCTCATATGTAATGTTCCATATTTTTATAAGATCTACAGGCTAGCAGGATTGTTGCTCTAATATCAATTGTAATGCTCTTTCTTGGGATCTTTCTGATTTTTTCCTTAGAATAACAATTCTAGCTTAAGTCTAACGAGGTAATTCATTTTCAATCTTAACTTTATAAAAATATTATCAAACTTAATACACGATTTATGATAATCCTAGTTTAGGTCCTACAATAATATTAATAATCACTAAGAAGTAAGAATATATGATAACATCTAAATTTACAAGCATTAACATTAAATATTAAGATTGCATGATAACATATAAATACATATAAACCAAAATATATCAATAGCATTAATAATTATTCCAAGACATATTATTATAGTAACTGTATTAGGAATTTGTTGGAAATGTTTACAAACTGCAATCTCAAGGATGGTTGTCTTGTATTGTGAGAGCATGGGTGGATCCTCGTCCATCCACCTCAGGGTGGTGTACTTGAGGAGATCTTCAAGGCCAGTAGGACTCATCTGTCTCCCAACCTATGAACATGGTAGGATCTCAAGTCCACTCCATCCAAAAGTCCATCTTGGAGGTGCACCATCTTAATCAAGTCCAAGAGCACTCATTTGATTCCCAACCCACGAGTATGGCAGGATCTCCAATCCATCCATCTTGGGGTGGCATGCTTGATAAGATGCATGAAGACTGCCTTCCTCAACAAGCCTTGGTACACTCATATGCCTCCCAACCCATGAACCTGCATCTCGGGATGACGTGCTTAATGAAGGAAAGACTGATACTTCACCTCTCATGAACTCAAAAGGCTGGTTGTCCTTCCTATTTGCAAGCCATTTAATAAATTTTAAAAATGATTACTTATAGAAATTAGCTAAATGAATATTCTATTAAATACTCTTAAAAGGAAATGCAATTAAATTACTTACAATTAGAAATCACTTAATTTTTGCAAGGTATATCTATACATCTATAAATATTTGTAATCTAATATTATTCTTAAACTTATCTCATCTCACGATATTATTGGTGCTGAAGAAAATATTTGTTTATACCTTTATGACTCAATTTCCCTTTTATTTTCCAATTTCCACTTCATATTTTTTCTTTGATGCCTTCCTAAAACAAAATGATATCCCTTTTATATCTTCCAATCTGCAGGAGTCACACCTCTTAACCAAACCATTTCCTTGTAAAGAGTTACAACCTTTCGATTCCCTTTGTAGTTCAATTTTAATTAAATTATTCTATATATTAGTGCCTCCTTATTACATATATTTGGTGCCACCTTTAATTAATTTATTACATGGGCGTTACAATTCTTTAATTGCCTAGACCATAACTTAAAAAGGGGCTACAATCTGGTACTTGTGATGGGGGCATGACAAGCATGCATCTCTATATCCTTGGCATTCTTATTCAATATAAAAAGTTTGAAATATAAAATAAAAGTTGATGCCTTACCTAGTGGAAATAATAAAAAGACATAACTAGTGAGATCAAGCATAATCCACTTGCTTTTAATATTTTATCTTATCCATTTTTGGTTGGATTCACAAACCCTAGATTTGAAATGTATAATGGAAAAAGGGAACCTATGACACACTTGGGATCTTTTAATATTACATGTTTGGACTATGTGTACGATGATAAGTTACTTTAAATACCTTCTAAAGGACTTCAAAATATTATGCAATGGAATGGTTTTGTTCACCTCCTCATGTGTTTAGACATCACATTTTTAGAAATTTCCAATGCTTTTGTGAGCTACTTAAGTGAGAATAATATTTTAAAGGTCATTATTGTATATTTATTTGATTGTAAACAAGGATCAAATGAGCATATACATAATTTTGTTATTAGATTCTAATCCTTGTGTTCTAATGTGCTTTATCAAATTTTAGATGATGAGCTACAAATAATTTTATTTAAGAGACTATTGTCTACTAGTCAACAAAGTGTACATTAAAAGTTATGCTTATTTTTATAGGTTTATGTGTCAAGTTGAGCAATGTTGAGATGACTTTGCTTGAGGCTAATGCACTTAAGTATAAATCTTCTCATGCAACTTTTAGGCCATCTTAGCTTTCTAAGTTTCAACATAAAATAGTTCTCAAAAGGATAATGAAACTAAACAAAAAATTCAAGAATGTTGATCATGTTTCTACTACTTAGATCATGTTATTACTCTTAAGCCTTAAAATTTTAGAAGGTTATAAGACCATGAAATTTTAAATGTTATTCTTCAAACTTCTAAAATTATAATAAAATATTCTCTCTCAACCACCTACATGGGCATCTAAGTATCCATTCCCAATATGTTAGAAATACAAATGTTAGTAATAGGATTGTAAGGCCTATAACACCTTATTCTAACATTCTCCTAATTTATTTTATACATTATAATGACATAAGGAGGAAATTTAAAATAAATTAAGTACATGATGCAAGACCTATGACTTCTCGAAACCATACTCATATTTCTGCAAGCATTCTACTCAACGAGGCAACAAAGATTAATAATATGATACTTAGAACAATAAGATTCGGTGCTACATATTGTTAAATTGTCTATGCATTTGGAATTTTGGGACTCATTGAACTAGTACATTATAATTTTTTAGATTTAAATAGTTAGTTCTATTTGATGTTGCATTTCTTTACTTATATATCCAAAAATTTTGAACTGATTAATACGAGTGAACCTGAGGTATTTTCATTTATTACTTATCACAAGCTTCGTCATTGTGTTTATTCATATTTCTGTGTGTAGAATCACAATTCAAAATTTTAGATCTAGGATTTCTTCCCTATGGTTGACAACATGAACAAGTATAGCAGTTTTGGTTGGGCTCATATGTAATGTTCTCTTCTTATTTAAGTGCCACAGGCTAGAACATGATTTATTCTCTAATACCAATTGTAATGCCCCTTCTTGGGATCTTCTTGAGTTTTGTCCTAGAATAACAATTTCAGCTTAAGTCTAAGGAGGTAATTCATTTTCAATCCTCTTTATAGAAATATTATCAAATTTAATACATGACTTAAGATAATCCTAGTTTAGGTCTTACAATAATATTAATAATCACTAAGAAGTAAGAATATATGATAACATCTAAATTTACATGAATTAACATTAAATATTAAGATTTCATGATAACATATAAATCCACATAAACCAAAATACATCAATAGCATTAACAATTATTCCAAGGCATATTACTATAGTAACCATATTAGAAATTTGTTGGAAATGTTCGCAAACCACAATCTCAAAAATAGTTTTCTTGTATTGCAAGAGCATGTGTGGATCCCCATCCATCCACCTTGAGGTGGTGTACTTGAGGAGACCTTCAAGCCCGGGAGGATCTGCCTCCTGACACATGAACATGGTAGGATATCAGGTCCACTCCATTCTGCAATACACCTTAGAGGTGCACCATCTTCCTTGATCAAGTCTAGGAGCACTCATTCACCTCCCAACCCACAAGTATGGCGATATCTCCAATCCATCCATCTCAGGGTGGTGTGCTTGATAAGATGCATGAATATTTCCTTCCTCAACAAGCCTAGGTACACTCATATGCCTCCCAGTCCATGAGCTTGCATATCGAGGTGGCGTGCTTGATGAAGGAAAGTTCGGTACTTGACCTCTTGTGAACTTAAAAGGCTAGTTGTCCTTCATATTTGCAAGCCATTTCTAGTAAATTTTAAAACTGATTACTTATAGAAATTAGCTAAATGAATTTTCTATTAAATAATCTTAAAAGGAAATACAATTAAATTTCTTACAATTAGCAATCACTTAATTTCTGCAAGGTATATCTATACATCTATAAATATTTGTAATCTAATATTATTCTTAAACTTATCTCACAATATTATTAGTGCTGAAGACAATATTTATTTCTGGGTGATCCCACAAAATTGGTTTACAATTCTGTTGAGGAAGGAAAATTGCAAAAACGCCCCCATGAAGAAAATTTCAGGTTTTGGGGGGTTCACACGAAGGGGGGTTCACTCTAACCCAATAGGGGTTCACTTGAACCCCCCTTCGAGCGAACCCTATTTAATGATGGGACCCTCATTTTGCACGTTTTCTAGAATGGAAACAAAGAGAAATTTTGAAAAAAGGGGGGTTCGCTCGAAGGGGGTTCGAGTGAACCCCCCCTTTTTTCCCTTCTCCCCTTCTTGCACCAAATTTCTGTGAAAAAATTGCCTTTCGAAGCTTGGGTTGAGGATGAAAATGGAGGAAACTTCATAGATCCAATTGGATGATGGTAGTACTTGGAACGAGCTATCCATCTAATATAATTTCAAGTATTTTGGTTTTATTATGTATTTTTTTTAGTTTAATTAAACATAGGTTTTTCACTAAAAATCAAGCTCTTTGTTCTGCAAATGTGGAAAAATAGTAGATTATCATAAAAAATTCTAAAATATATTTTCGAGTTAGGTATTGATGTCCTTAATCCAATTAAAAAAAAAGAATTTCGATACATACAAAAAAAGTTATGTTGTTTATGGTCCTCCTATGTTTGAATTGTAATTAGTTTGACTTTGAAACTTGATTAAGAAAAAAAAATTCAATAAAACACTATGAAACCAAATGGACTTGTTAGATATCGTAGTTACAAAGCTAAACTTGAAAAAATTAGAATTTTATCCTTCATAGAAAAAAAGTTATGTTGTTTATGGTGAGTATCACTCCTTAAAAATGGTGTTTATTGATAAAAACTAGTTTTCGAAGGAGATGGAAAAAGAAATACAATTTGATTCAAAAAAATTAAAATAAAATAAAATTAGAATCTATAGACAAAATTTCACAAATCACTAGTTTGCATCATCTTCAAGTTCCTCATGGTTTAGCAGCTATAGGTGCCCGAAAGTGAAGATTTAGTGAAAAAATTCAATTCAATGTCCGGTTTGGCCAAAAATTGTAAAACAGTATTGTGGGATCACCCTTATGCTTTTATGACTCAATTTCCCTTTTATTTTCCAATTTCCACTTCATATTTTTTCTTGGATTCCTTCCTCAAACAAAATGATATCCCTTTTATATCTTCCAATATGAGGGAGTCACACCTCTTCACCAAACCAATTCCAAAGAGTTACAACCTTTTGTTGCCCTTTATAGTTAATTTTAATTAAATTTTTCTATATATTAGCGCCTCCTTATTACATATATTTGGTGACACCTTTAATTAATTTATTACATGCGCGTTACAATGCTTTAATTTCCTAGACCATAATTTAAAAAGGGGCTACAATCAAGTACTTGTGATGGGGGTGTGACAAGCTTGCATCTCTATATCCTTGGCATTCTTCTTTAATATAAAAAGTTTGAAATATAAAATAAAAGTTGATGCCTTACCTAGTGGAAATTAAAAAGACATAACTAGTGAGATCAAGCATAATCCACTTGCTTTTAAGATTTTATCTTATCCATTTTTGGTTGGATTCACAACCCCTAGATTTGAAATGTATAATGGAAAAAGGGATCCTATGACACACTTGGGATCTTTTAATATTAATTGTTTGGACTATGTATATGATGATACGTTACTTTAAATACCTTCTCAAGGACTTCAAAATATTATGCAATGGAATGGTTCTATTCACCTCCTCATGTGTTTAGACATCAATTTTTAGAAATTTATAATGCTTTTGTAAGCCACTTAAGTGGGAATATTATTTTAAAGGTCATTATTACATATTTATTTGATTGTAAACAAGGATCAAATGATCATATAAATAATTTTGTTATTATATTCTAATCCTTGCGTTCTAATGCGCTTTATCAAATTCCAGATGATGAGCTACAAATAATTTTACTTAAGAGATTGCTACCTACTAGTCAACAAAGTGTACCTTAAAAGCTATACTTATTTTCATAGGTTTTTGTGTCAAGTTGAGCAATGTTGAGATAAATTTTCTTGAGGCTAATGCACTTAAGTATAAATCTTCTCATGCCACTTTTA
>VDFB02383330.1:0-63824 GCA_007258455.2 Sequoia sempervirens | reverse complement strand
GATTGTAATCATATCATG
Source organism: Sequoia sempervirens (assembly GCA_007258455.2). Taxonomy (NCBI): domain Eukaryota; kingdom Viridiplantae; phylum Streptophyta; class Pinopsida; order Cupressales; family Cupressaceae; genus Sequoia; species Sequoia sempervirens. The sequence continues at coordinate 63,806 of VDFB02383330.1, read as the reverse complement.
ACAACCATATGTTTGATAATATGTAGAAACTGAAAGAATGAAAATTATATGTTAATGAATGAATGTGAATATGTTAATTGATGAATGTTATATGCTAATGAATGAATGTTATATGTTATCAATGGATGAATGAATGTTATATGTTATTAGTGGATGAATGAATGAATGTTATATGTTATTAATGGATGGATGAATGAATGTTATATGTTATTAATGGATGAATGAATGATTGATGTTATATGATTGGGTATGGGGAATTGAGAGTGATGTGAGGGAGGGGGGAGGGGCCAAATGAGCCTCCACCATCACATGGTTGGCCCTATTAAGTAGAGAATATTAAACTATTCTTGAAAAAAAAAAGCTCAATAAGGTAATACACTTTTCAATATAAGAAATGCATCATTTGAAGAATCAAACCAATATACAATCTGTATCTATGATCAGTGGTCAGTCTCTGCAATGGTACATTTCTACGAATATTTTTTCAAAAAAAACAATTGCTATTTCGTCAAAATTTTGACGAAAATCACCGACGAATGAACGAAAAGGTTCGACGAACTTTCTATAGCTGCGACAAAGGTTTCGTCGTAACTCCTTGCCCATTTCATCGCACTTTTGACGAAATTTTTTTGTTCTCCCGATGTTACTCCTTCCTATTTGGGTCACAATTTCGATGAACTTTTGGTGTTGTTTCGACACTACTCCTTGCCGATTTCGTCGAAATTGTGATGAACGTCTGGTGTTGTTTCGACGCTACTCCCCAGCCTATTTCATCTAACTAGCAATGAACTTAAGTGGTGTAATAATGCCGATGGATATGCAGTGTTCTGTCGATATTCCAATGAACGCCCGGAGCCATTTCATGCCGACGCATCGACCGCATTCTTCACCGTTATTTCGACGTTTAATTCGTTGTCAACATTGCGACGAAAAAACAACGATGAAATTTTTTTCTCCATTGCGTCAATTGTCTGAAAAAGATTGGTTGAGAGACTGATGAACGAACATTGGAAAATGGTGTCAAATTCAGTAGTGGAAGTATCAGTAGATGAGTAATAAGAGATGGAGAAAGAGGTACACATGGAGGGAGTGAGACATAGGGAGGAGGATATAAAGAGGTGATGACCCAGAAGGGGAGAGGGAATGATGAGCATACAAAGAATGAGATGATAGGATAGGAGTGGGGGAGAGAGAGGTGGGTATTGGATACAAGTTGAAGAGGACCTGGAGATGGGGAGAGAGAGAGAGAAAGAGAAATAGGGGGGGAAGGAGGACAAGGAGGGAAGAGACATGGAGAGAGAGAGAGAGAGGATGGGAGGGAGATGTAGTGATCGAGAGAAAAGAGAGAAATGGTTGAGAAATAGTAACAAAGTGAGATAGAAGAAGAGAGAGGTAGGGAGGAAAGGATGGAGATGGGGTTAATGACGGAAGGAATGGTATATAGGGTGGGAGAGACCTAGATAGGGTTGAAAGAGAATAGGGTAAGTATTGGTTAGGAGGGAAGGTGAAAGAGTGATTGAAAGGTAAACCCTTGAATATCCATCATCGATCATAAACCGTAAACTTTAAGCCTTATCAAATTAGGGTAGTGAGAGACAAATATAAAGTAGCAAAGATGGTGTTTTTATAAGTACATCACCATTTTTCAAGTGCCAAATTTGGAGAGCACCAAATTTAGCACTCGCCAAATGTTGCATTACATTTGGAAAGTGCCAAATTTGGCTCTATCCAAATTAGCTGCATTGGGAAATACCAAGCCTACGAATTGGATTTTTCATTGGGCATCCAATCCAAAGGTTTGGACAACCATTTCATCCCACGAACATGATTTTCTAAAAGGGTAACAAAATTTTGCATATTTTTTATTGTGCTAACCATCAAGTTTGCACATCTTTCAATGCAAGTTTACAAAAAAATTGTGATGATGTTAGGCTCTCTCTTATTTTTCTAAATATATATATTTTTAAAAAAATTTATGTTAAGGTTTTTATCCATAACTTCTCTTGTTAGTGCCTTCATTTTTGTCAAAAACCAACATGTGCTAGTTTTGAAATAGATTTTTATTTGTTCATTGAATTTTGAAACAAATTACATTTTTATAAACTAAACTCCATTATACATGTAATGAAAAAATATTTTATTTTTGATTAGCTTTCAAAAAAATTAGGGGGGAGCACACTCAAATTTTAGCTTTTCAGGACGTGTCCACTTCAAAAATTCATAAAATATTATATATTCATTAAAAAGTTAGCTAAAAGAATGGGGATACTATGTATACAATCTAGGATAGTATATTCAAACCATTGGTATTGCATGGAGTCATCTCCCTTGACCACTTTTGGCCTGCCCTAGTTGGACCCCTTCCTCCTAGGGGAGATCTATTATATAGAGCATATTTTAAATACAAGACTAGGGGCTCGAAACTAAAGGTTGGTTTCCCCCCCTCTCCTTTTGTTGTTTCTTTGAAAGCCTCCTTGCATGTACATAAGCAAGCTTTTCCTTTTTCCCCTCCAAAGGGGAAGGAAAAGTTTTCTCTTTCCCTAGGGCCTTCTGCATCTTTTTTTGTTTCTTCTCCTTTTGCATCTTCTGCTTCTTCTTCCCATCCTTTGGTGGCCTTTTATGTTCCTCCTACTCTACCTAGCATAAGAAAAGGAAAGGTTTCCATGTTGCAAAAGTTGAAGCCTCTAGTCTTTCAACTTCTTGTTTTACCCATGGTGCCCTGACCCACCCTATATGGCAAGGGGAAGTGTTTCTATGGGGTTGTTCATGTGTTTCAGCCTCTATGGCCTCAACCTATTCCCCACCTACTCCTAGGGCATGTGTTTTAGCCTCTGTGGTAAAGTAGGAGGACCTAACCTCTTCTCAAGTTGTGTCTTCTAGTGCCCAAAGCTGATGTAATCATCTTGAGTGTGAGTGTAAGCATCAGTGAAAGGATTTGTCTAAGGAGAAAGCTACTTTACAAAAGAGCGGGGAGGAGCTTGTTGTTTATGTGTTTGCTCCTCCTATTTCAATTCCTTTGGCTCTTGTCTTTTTTTTATCTTAGTTCCCATTACCTCAGTCCTTCTTCCTACTGCATTGGCGGATCCTAATTAACCTCACCCGAAAAGGATGCAAGTGTTCATCACTCCTTTGGTAGAGCTTCCCCTTCTTACCTCTCTTTTGGATATTCCTCTTTTCTCGTAGCTCATGGGCATGTCTTACACAAAGGCGGTGTCCTATGTGGCTCCAAATCCTTCTTCTTCTTTTGATTCATTTGTGGGGATTCCAAATACCTCGATGAAGCATAAGTCAAAGGATGAACTCACTTCGAGTGATGGTCAAAAGAAGTTGTCTCCACCTTTTGGGTATTCTTCTACTCTAGCTTACACCATCCTTGTGATGGAGGCGACCCCCACATCCTCAGAGTTTTTTCACTACTCCTCTTCATAAGGATGGCAGTGACTCTTGGGTGTCTTGTCCTCCTTTTGCTTAGTTGACACATACTACTCCTAAAAAATACATGTTCAATTTGTTGGAGGATATCCAAACTTTGTCCTCAATCTTTGCAAGATCGATGAATTTAGTCTCACAAGATCTCGATGACAAATACCTCAAGGGGAAATATTCCTTAGCTCTTGTTGTAGGTGATTTGGATGGTGTTTCTTTTGTTATCCATCCCATATAGGATCAACCTTCCTCCCCTTATGATGATCTAGATTGGGAGTAGGAAAACCTACTGGTGGATTCAAATTAGAGTGGAACCCTCTTCTACATATTTAGATTAGATTTGTGTGATTGTTTTTGTTCCCCTCTAATTGTCTATATATTTTTATGCTCTCACCTAGAGGACCCTTCCTACCCTTGTAGGTGCTAAGATACAAGAGAGAAACTTTGTTGTGAACTTATTCTATTTGTTTCATCATTACTCTATGTTATAAATCTTGGATTTTCACATCGGGGGCAATGCAAAGCATGGGGGCATTTAGGCCTCTTCCATGTTGACATGATTTTAGTTTTTTCTTTATCTTCATGTGTTTTTCTTCACGTTTTGATACATTTGGGGCATTATGATAGTTCATATATATTATATTATACTTATCTACCTAGATATATGAATAGTTTTTACCCTGAATAATCAGATCCCCATGTGCTCTTGATTTCTTTTTCTCCACTTTTATGGTTTGTTATGTTTTTCTTTCTATGTGTTGTCCCTTGCATGACAACATTCCATGAATACATCTAGCCATGTATCTTGTGCCACATCATCTCTTGTCTTTCTCTTCTCCTTAGATTGACATGTTCTCTTTTACATAGCACACATCATTATAAGGGGGGGCTATCATATATGCTTAATTTTCAAAAAAATTCTAAATTTTCAAAAGGATTCATTGATGTCTTAATGTCTTATATCTCTCATTGAGCTTGGAGGAAACATAACTAGACTTGTATTTTCTACATGACTATCCTAAAATATAATTTACAATAGCCATGCTATCCATACCTATCGGCATTGTCTTTTATCTGATCAAATTGTCTTGTCTTTTCTATGAGAAATTTTTATCATGTCTATTATTTTTTACTTTTTCGTCTAACATGTTTATCTACAACTAGCATGTTTATGGTGAGATTGCAATTGGATTTGTAGGATCGAAGACCCATGTCCTCTTCACATTCTGGTGGAGCCTCTTTCACGTCACATATACTGGATTGAAGGACTGTTTCCTCTCAAGTTTCAATATATTCTCTTCAATCTCTTTCTACTATATCTCACACATGCTTAGATACATATGCTTGCTAAAGTGGGGAACAAATATATGGAATAAAATTGCACCCTCATGCAATTTACCATAACACCACCCTTACTTTAGCCTTATAAGTCGATAATGCAAAATCCCTCCATCCTACTTTCTTTTATTTCTATTTGTTCCTTGTCATTTTCTATCAGTGGAGGAAGTTTTTCTAGGAAAATTTCATTTCGTGCAGAATTCTACATGTTAGATAAATATCCTAAAAAAATTCCTAATTCCTTGTTTATTAGCACATTACACTATCATCTGTCCATGAAGTGTAATGCTTCTGTAGTCATAGGCACACTCAGGAATGGCTCTTTGGCATGCAATTTAACCATTTTCTTCATTCTATTCCTCATTCTCATTCCTTCTTGTCATTCAATCTCATTCTTTCTCATTCTCACTTCTTAACACTTCATTCTCTCTATTATTTATCTCTACACTATTATTCTTGCAGGTTTCAAGCTCTTGGAACTACAATCTTGTATAATCATCTTACGTCTACAAAGCTCTTGCTCTTCCTCTCGAATTCTCCAAGCTTGTAGTAGGGAGGGTAACTTTTTCATTTCACTGTATTATCTATCTATTGACATTTCATGCCCCCCTTTTATATCCCATCATTGATAACCGATCTAAGAGATCCCCCATGGGCCATCTTGCATGTTTTCTTCTTGAAGTTTCCTAAATTTTGCTAAGTCCTAGAATTTCAGGTTTTCGAACTGTCTCTTACCCGCTTCCTTCATTCCTTCTCCATCGCTCCTCCTTTCCCATCTTTCCTCTAAGTGTTTCAAGTTTCAGCCTTCACCCTTACCCTTTACCCCTTACTACCTCTCCCCTCTTCCATTTTTCCCTTTCTTCTATTGGACTTTGGTTGTCGACCATTGCCCTTACATCTTACCTCTTACCTTGGAGGTAGGAGGTAAGGCTTCCCTCTAATTTCTAAAGGTTGGTTTCCTTTGAGGTTTCCCTTCCTGTTCTCCTCTTCCCTTTTTCCACCCTTCTTTGTATCCTTCCGACAAGCAATTAACTTCTTTAGAATGTTGAAGGGCCCATTCCTTTGGTCCCACCAATATTTGTTTGTCTCTTTGATGACTTCTTTTAAAAATTTGACTAATTGTCTAATTTTTAGGCTTCGGGGATAAGGTTTGCCCCTTACCTCCAATTTTCAAAGGTAAGGATTCCCTCTTACCCCAATGTCTCCTTTCTTCTTCATGATTCTTTGCTCCACCCTTCTTCTCAAGAACGCAGTAAACTGACAGCCCAACACCTGACCTCCGATGGCCCGATGCATGATCTTCAATGGCTTGATGCATGAATTTTGATGAAAGAATAAGCACAATTGGGCCCAACTCTTGACCTATGACCACCTGATTGCCGATGTTCGAAAAAAATAAATTCGGGGGTCTAGACCATTTAACTCAAATGCTGGTAGAGGTGGTTTTTTGGGCCCGACACCCCAACCTTCCTGCATTTTGATGTGTTTCATGGGAAAATTTTTTAATGTGCAATCACTTTCCAGTGCCTAGATCTAATTCCTGAGCTTCAAGGATATCATCAACAACATCCTCCGACTCCTATAGGTGGATTCTATGGGTGTCCATGCCCATTTATTTCTCTTTTTTGACTTCTTGGTGGATCTATGCCCTAGGTGCATTTTTCACAGATGGCTCAAATCTTGCACACAGAATTTTTGCTAACCTTGGTTAGGGTTAGGGTTTTACTTGTTCTTTTAAGTTATTCCTGATCTATAAAGGAAAAAAATGTATTGATTTTTAGGGTTGGTTCTTCCTCTAGCTCCTTTAGGGTTTTTCTTTAGAAAACTTGCATTCTTTGCATCCCTGTTATTGTAAAGATTGAATATTTGCCTCTACATCAATGAAATGGATCAATTTTTCCTCTTCTCAGCACTTTTATGTTTGAGTAAGTTTACTACCTTACATATCTGAGTTTTTTTTAGTATTTTTCATGCATTTATGTTGTGTTAAATTGTTAACAGTTGTTGGTTGTGAAACCATCTTTCCTTCTAATGCCTTGTCAAACTCTAAACTTCTTGTACATGCCTCTGAAAGTGAACAAAATAGAGAGCTGTGAAATTCCCCTTGCCCCTCTTCAACAATGTACTGTGCACTATTGGTCAAGAAGAAACAACCTTTCCATCTTGGGGTATCACCTCCATCTTCCCTTTCATGTTCTCCTTCTACCCTTTTCCTTGTGACTTGTTAGTGGTAGGATTTCATGTGTTGGGTTGAATCAACACATTGCACTAGGATTGAAAAAGGAAGTTGGCCTTCTCCAGAGATTCGACCTCATACGCACAAAGGTCTCACACCTTGAGGTCATTTCCATTGTGCCATTGGAATGTTGAGCTTCGTGCCCAACAAGGTGTAATTTCATGTGACAACACTATCATATTGTTGTCTTTGCATTCTCTATGTCTCGTCTTATTTATTTTTTTTATCTATATTTCTATATTGTGGTCTATCTAGCTATTTGTGAAGGTGGAAACACCAAAGCAAGGGTTTGAATAGGCAATCCCTAAAAAGCAACTCCAACTTTTTTCTCATTTTCATGTATGTAGGTCTTGTTCATAAGGAGCTTGTAGCAGGTTGGACCTACTATAAGTTGTATTTCTTTTCTTTCACCCATCATTTCACCTCAATAGTTGGTTTAATCATCATTTCAAGTATTCTTGTTGTACTTATTTAATTTTTATGCACTTTTAGCATTCATTCTTGTTAAAACTATTAGATTTTAGCATTTGGGTTGCTAGTAGGTCCTAAGTGTTTCAAGTCACAAATTTTCTCTCTATCCCTATGAGACAACAGTTAGCCATAGAGATGCCAATGCATTGCACTATCATCCTTGGTTGGAACTCTCATCCTCTAGCTGAGATTCTATCTATTTCTCAAGGCCTTTGAGATATGTTCACTTGATTTTTAAAGTCCTCTATCCAAAAACCCTAAAACACAGTTTAGTCTTTCCCTCATTTTTCACCTCATCACTTAAGCTTTTTCATTGAGGTAACCTAGGGCAATCTACTCCCTATAGACTCTTCTCTATCTTAGAGACTTGGGAGTAGGGGATCCCCTTCGTTATAGTAATTCATGTTGAAGGAAAGTGATATCTAAGTTTATTGAACCCATACCATATAACAAGGCTACTACATCATTTGGTTTTACATAAGGTCTGTAAAGAATCTTGGAGTATACTATCGTAGGTAGTTGAAGTTTGAATTATGTCCCAAAGAGATATCTTGGCTAGATTATTATGATGTTGCTCAACAAGATCATCCTCTTTGCCACTATGTTGAGGGAGATTAGGTGTGGGGGAGATATGGTTGAGGAAATGGAATGTAGGTTTACATTTTCTTTGTATTTTTGTTATTTGTAGTGTTATATGTATGAGTAATTGCATGATAATGTGGTTTTTGCAACACATCTAATGTTCGTGATTATTTTTAGTGGGTTATTTTACAAAGTCTAGGATATTACATTGAGATTTTGGTTTGGTTGAAGGAGGTACAATAATGAGAGGAGGTTTAGGTTGACTTGAAGGAGGTCCAATAATGAGAGGAGTGTTAATTTATGGTTGAGGAGCATGAAAGTGAGGATACATAACCAATTATGGGTTTACAATTTCATTTGAGTTGACTAGTCTTTAACAATACTCTATTAATGGGAGATCCAATGCGGGTAAACATTAGTTTCATGATCAATTGTAGAATAAAAATTAGGTAAAGGGATGTTAAGGAAGGTATCAATGATTGAATCCTCTTGTGCCAAGATATCCTCACAACTAGGAGAGATATTAGGAGAGGGACAAATATGAGTTTCATGATTACTTGAAGAATGAATATTGGGTAAAGTGATGTTAAGAAAGGTATCAAGATATTCTCATGGGTAGGAAAACCATTGGTCAGCTAAAGGATGGAATATGGGTATGTATAGGATCATGATGGGCCAAAAAGTGGCGATATGTAAGTAAAATGATGGCCCATGTGGCTGACGACTTTTTTTTACCTAAAATTAATGAAATGAAAAGGGTTTTTAAAGGAGATTCTCAGATTTCCGCCAATATAAATTATGATTTACTTTGAATTTAATAAATAATTATTATTCATTTTCTATTTGAATTACAACTAAAGTCCTGATTGATAGGCTGATTGAAAAACATCTATAGCTTTCAAACAGTATCACATTTTTTGAATTCAAAACATGTGTCGCATTCTATGCTTCACATACTATAGGATTAAAAAAGAAAAATAAATTTCATGAAGTTTTGACCAAGTTAAGGTGGTCGACATACAATTTTTATATTTTTTAAATTTGTAATAAAAATTCATAATTAATTGTTTAACCAAAAAATTACAAAAAATATGCATCACATTGAGACATGAGTCCCTCTCTACTTATATCTAAAATTTTATAAAAAAATATTATCATTTTATTGTGGTTAAATGCATTAACTTGCTTGTTATTTCTTCATTGAAATTTAAGTACTACTACATTGAAATTTCAAATTTTCACCAAATAGATTTTTATTTTTAAAATATACCTAGTAGTTTAGAAACTACATTCAATTTTCTATAGATTATATTCTTACATATTTTTGAAGTAATATAGATAAATTATTCAAATTTTTACATCAAGTTGCCTAACCCTGATTTTTCTAAATTTTTGGCCACTTAAGGGCCTGTTTTTTCCATGATGATCTTGCACATACCCATAGATCTCTTTTGAAATGGAATGTAGTTTAGGGTAATACCCCATTTTTTTTAAGTAAGCCATATTTTTCTATGTCAAAAGAAAACTTTTGAAAAGAAAAGATATTTGCATGCCCTTTTTCAATGGGTAATGCAACAAATTAGGTGAATTACGTCCAAATTTGCAATGCACAACATAATATGGAAATTTCAAGATAAACTACCAGAAATAAGAATCGAATACATGAATGAAGCTCACAAAGTAGGGTTTCACACATAAATTTGAAGTGAAATTGACTTATCAAGGGCCTGTGTTCCCCAGACTACAAATCAAGGTTTTTGAGATGTGAGAACATGTATAGGTGTGTAACACTTTGAAGGTCTGATTCTATGAAAACCTAGGCTTGAGAAATGATAAAGTTAAATAAAAAATTAATATGCCCTAATTTGATGACATGTGTGGTGGAACCCTAATATTTCATTGTCCCACTAGTTCCATGGTCAAGCCCATGATTGATTATTCCTTGTTGTTACTAGGGTTTAGGGTTTTGTGGTCTCCATTCACTTCTACCCTTAATCCTCCTATCGGCTTATGTTTTCTCATTTACTGGTTGCATCAAGTAACTGGTTGCTTAAGTGGAATTTTATGGTCTTCATCGTCATTGTTAACTAGCCCCAACACTTTGGTCACCCGTCGAACCTAGGATGTCCCCCTTTTAAAAACAACTTATGCCCACATGATTTTTATCATCACTTAAGTCTACTGTTAGTGGTTCATCGCTCATCACATGTTCCTTTGAAGCTGCTCATGTCCATCCTGCAATAAGCGATACATGATATTTCCTATCATCCTAGGTCTATCACCCGTCATGTGTTACATTGCCACCATTGGAAGGTGACCCCTGATGAGCAATGTGGTTAAGTTTTTAACCTATTGCTGGCCTTACCACTATTGCTAGTTGCTTTGCACAGTCTAAAGGTGAACCCACGGTCATCAATGGATTGAGTTACTCCCCATCATGTGAGATCAGTGTATCGTGTGTTGAGGTTTCTTGGTGAAAGTGAATGAGCGATGAGCGATGGGATTTAAATATCTAGCTAGGATCCTCCTATGATCAAAATCAATGGTCGATATCTCATCGTTGGTTTCTTGGCCATCACTTCATGAGGTCCCAAAGTAAAATTGGAAATGCAATGAGTGATATGATTTGGTTTCTGGCCAAGATCTTCTCATGATCAGGATCAACATTGGGCAAGTTGAGAATGATGGAGTTTGGATATTGATGGGTACGTGGTAGTTTTAAAGCACCTCATCGTTGTTTCTAAGTACGAGCATAAAAGAAAGTGGTGATCCTTAATGAGCCTCATTGAATAAGTTTTAAATCCTAAATGATCAACAATAGAGATCCAACATGAAGTGATTGATATTTTGCTTGCTCGAGTGAGCTAGGGTGGCCATTAAATGCAACTCACATGTAATTCCTCTATTTAACAAGAGCTTCCTGTAGTTTGTTTGATCATCTACAATTATCAAGGCACATAAATGATTGCTACAAGTGCTGGAGGAGAAAATTTTGAGTATTGAACGAAGTAGCATAGAGGTGGCAGTATAATATCCCCTGGTCTGTAAGTGTGCATGCATGCGGTATTGTTGTTGTAGCTCAAGTGTACTATGTGTTGTCTTGTCTGTGGCTCTTTTATTTCTCATTTATGTGAGTGGGGATTCTCTGAAGGTTGTGGCTAGTGTTTTACTCTAGGAAAATGAGTGAGCCAAGTACTCTTGCCACACCAATTCGACAGTCTAGGAGGTTGAATATGTAGGAACCATTTGCATATGTGCCTAAAGAAAAACCCATTATGGTAGAAACATCAACTATCCCAAAGGGTAAGAGGAGTGTTCAAAAGAATGTTGAGAAAATTAATGTCAAGAGTACTTACAATCTGAGAAATAGGACCCTTTTAAAAGAATTAGTCAATTTTAAAGGAAAAGGGCTGGTTGAGTTTGTGAAAGAATTAATGAGGTTGAGTAAGGATCTTAGGGTTTGTTCAGGGAAGCCCATTGTTCTTGTTGTGATTTCTAATAGTTCTTCAAGTGAGGAAGGAGGAGTCGGCCTTGATTCTTGCCATTTTCCTATTTCCCTTGTGCCTTATGATGATTCAGATGATGAGGTAATTGTTGAAACTCTAATTTCTATCATGAAACTAGGTGAAGGTGTCTACTTAGCCACTGACAAGTCCAGATAACACCTATGTTCTCCTATTCGATGGTGTTTGGTTTTGGCTTTTGTGGTGATTCAACCTTCATGTGGTTGGTTCATTAGTTTGCATCGTTGGTACTAATGGTGACTTCCCTAGTGTTGGTGAATGTACTAATTTTGTTAACTTCTCTTTTGGAAGGCTTGCGTGTGCTTCTCTGACCAATTGCATGCACTCTTTTTGCCTTTTTGCTTTCATGTGGTAAATTAATGATTAAATATAATAGTTTTGGAATTGACCCAAATGAAATGAAATTAATTTTGAAATGATTATTCAAAATGTAACTGTAATGAGCCTTATGCTTGTTGCTCCCTTCATCTATAAAAGGGATTTTAAGGCTCATTATAGGGGTAAAAATTTTGAGTCTAGAATAGTCTAGGTAGAATTTAAGTGCAGAAAACAAGTGTAATGCAGAAAGCTTGATGAATTTGTTAGTTAATCGTCTCGGGTATAGGCCTTATATGTAATAGTCTTAAATAATTCTACATGAATGACTAATATTGAAATAAATTTAAATTCTAAAGCATGTACTCTCCTTTGTACACTTTTACAAATTATAAATGAAATTATCAAGGATCTTTTTGTTTGTCATCAATGATTTAATTGAATGTATGACTCTATTTCTTTGCTTTAGCTCAAAGGGTTAGTTAAATGCTTAAGGGGAGTCACAGGTTTGTAAGAATTTGCAAAGGATTCGATAAGAAGTCATGTTTTGGATATTGTGAGTTTTTGCATTGCAAGGCATTACAAAAATAGTCCATTTACTTCCAAATAAAATAATTTGTGTATTACTGAGTATTTCATAATTAACTCCATTTACCCGATTGATGAGGCATTGGCCTGTTTTTCAAGAATTCATGCAATCAAATGAATTAGTAATATTCCTAGCCATAGATTCAAAATAAGAATAATACTTATGAAAATCATGTCAATTCTAGAATGTAAGTTTGAGGTACATCCTTGTTCCTAGCATATGGACAATTATTTACTCAAAGATCATCCAAATCCTTAGTGAATCTTGTTTATTTTCCTGTAGTAGGAACCCATATGTGAAGAAGTGTTCTCCATTTTAACAAATTAGAGTGAACACAATTAGGAAATACCCTCCCTGGTTCCACATAACCTAAAGTGCAAGAGTAAAGACCTCAAAATTATTTACTTGTTATGTTGGCCACTAGCCTAGGGATATCTTGGTGACTCTGCTAGGGACATTCTCCAGTTGTAGATTGTTGTACTATAGAGTCAAATGGTGTGATAAATTTAAACATCTTGTTTAGATATCACATAATTGTTGAACTTGGTGAAGGATTTAGTTGCATCAAAGCTCAAAGGATCTAAAAGTGGCTTTGTTGTTGAACCAAACCCAAAATGAGATTTATTTTGAAGAAAATTCATCTTATTTGAAGTTTAATCCTTTGTGAAGAGGGTAGCGAATCTGAATCAAAGAGTGGGATAAAGAGTATAACACAGCTTTAGATCTGCAAGATTCAAAATCGAAGTTGAATGGGTGCTCTAAAATTCCAAGTATTCTCATGAATTTGAAGAAAATATTATCACATTTGTAAGTAGTCTATTGGAATTTTCAAGATATATGATATGAATGATTCCCTATTAGGTGGATTGGCACTAGATGAGGGAATACTAGTGATACATTAGCATGCCTTTTGAATGTAAATTGAAATTAGTACATTATCATAAAGAAGCATGTTATATTGTAAGATCTTAAGTAAAATAGAAAGGATTTTTTATTGTAAAGGCTTAAGATCATAATTGAAAAGGGGACTTGAATTTCCTCTTGATAAATCTAGCAAGGCTTGTAAAAGGTAGTGCAAGATGCCTAGTCAAGTTGTACATCTAGACATAGAATTGAATCTAATAACACATGATGAGTACCCTTTGTCACATCAAAAGAATTTTAGTACTGAAAGGTAGAGAGCCATAAATTTTAGTAATATTTGTAGTTTTCCAAATGTTGTACCACCTAAGATCAGGGATAAGATACCAAAATTCAATGGAACGAGGTTTGAATCAGAAAGAAAAAATTTGCAAGAGTTTTTTGATATCATGGGAGATTATGAATTGGACTTTGAATATGTTGTCATGAAATTATTTGTTCAGTCCTTGAGAGGAGATGCTAGCTAGATTGGTTCTCTTATTTTCTAGCATCCTCCATACATTCATGGGATGAATTGAAAGCAATGTTCATGGAATAGTTTGGTGAAAGGATTGTTCTAGTCTTAATAAGATAGAGGTTCATGAGCATGGAGAAAGGAGAAGATGGGCTAGTTCCCTATTTCAATCTTAGGTTCTTAAAGATCATAAGAGAGATTCCTAAGAATATCAGACCAAATTATGTTGAATGTTTGGTCATGGACCTTGGTGCATCTGATAGAAAAATGAGTTACCTGTTAAGGGATAAAGAGCCTGCAACATTACATTAGGCATATCAAAATGCCATGGATATTGAGAACAATTTGAAGTACTCCATGATGAAGGGATATTCAACTACCAATGTTAGTCATCCTAGCACATTTCATGCAAATACAACTGGTGGATCAATTAGTAGAAATTTGTACCAAGATGATAAGGATTCTATTGTTCCAATTTCTCCATCATCACAATGTGCAGATCATAGTGAGCTCCAAGTTGAACATCAATGAAATTTGAGAAACATTGATCAAAAGTATTTTGTGCAATAATTGTATGATATGAAGAGACATAAGGGAGAGTCGCCATATGAACTATTTTGTAGGTTTTTGGATGTTTTGATAGAAGTCCCAAAAAGTTTCAGACCTAGGCATTTAGTGTGCATTGGTTTATTTTGTGAAATCTATAAATCTGGGTTGAGCACTCTACCTAAGTAATTGAAGCCCCATAGTTTTGATCAAGTACCTAATTGGATAAAGATTGTAGAATCAACCAAGTATGGTTGTGCACAAAATGTGGTTTCTCAAAATGGAGACAACATCTATCCTATTGAGAAAAATCAGATAAGAATGCAAACAAGTAAAAATAATATGTTAGAAGATGAACATTGTAATCAACTCACAAATAACACATATAATGAGCAACAAAATAGTGATCAAGAAAAAGATACATTGGATGATAACAAAGTAAATATGCATGAATGATTTTCTTGTGATATCCTAGATGGAGGAGAAGTAAAAGAGATACAAGGTGATATTCCATGTTATGTTGTGATCAGTGAAAATAATGCATGTGTTGTTGATGTTTCATTACAAACTAGTGATCATGATATTGAAAGTGTAGCCTTAAGTTTTCACTCTGAAAATTTTGAACATGATCTATATAATGATGAATTTTCTTGTGATGAAGGTCATGATGAAGTTGGGCTTTCTGATTGCTTCTTTGAGGATTGTAACTGCTCTTTTGAGGATGATTCATAAGCATATTCCTCACATGAAGGATGTAATGATATAAATGCTCATGATATCACTTGTCCACAAGTGAGGGAAAAAATTGAAGATGGTGCATACCTGGAATGTAATTCAGATTTTCTATCAATGGAGCATGTTAACTATGTGAGTGATGAGGAATTTGAAGATAAAAATGTGTGTGTTCAGTGTGTTGATCTTGAGCATAAGACTGAATATGATAAAAATGTTGATGAAAATGTTTATGACCTTGCTGCTCATGATTGTTTATATGAAGTAGATATGGAGATGTCAGCTAAACATGAAGAGGATTTTGAATTTTTTTTCTCTATGCTCCTTAATTGATTACCCTGACTTTGAATGCACTGATGACCCTAGGGATTGGGATCCTTACGTTGAGAAAGAAGGGGCGTATGTGACAACAATGATAGTGTGGAAGAACCCCTTATCAGTATGTGAGGTGGTAAATGATGATCCCTACTAGTGTCGAAACAATCCACTTTTTGTTGAAAATGCTGATGAGTTCTTGCCAAGTGCTACTTGCAAATATGAAGGATATGGTATAAATCAGACAAGTAATGAAGATCAGGATAACACTAAGGTTTTTGACTCTACCCTTGAGGAAGGTAACTCTAATTCAACAGTTATCCAATCACATGAAAGATTCACTGGTACAAGTATTTATGAAGTTTCTTTCCCACAAGGGGATGAGAAAAATGTGTTTGATGATTACCAAGGGTGTAACTCAGATGTGTTGATAATTAAATGTGACAGTTGTTCACAGGGTGAAGAATTAAAGATGAAGATGTCATTGACCATGACAATGATCCTGATTATAGTACTGTATTGAGGGAAATGTAGATGATAGGTACATTGGCCCTAAAGTGACATTGTTGCATGATGATGAGGAGAAACAATTTGATGAGTCTTCATATTATGTAACTGACATTGCAGGATTATTTGATTTATGTTGAGGGGAACTTAGGGGTTCAAATAACATGAAGCATGATGTTAATCAATATGAATGTGCACTTGAATTCTTTATAGATACTGCTCATGGAATTGTTTCCATCTAATGAGGATAACACTCGTACAAAACATAATGAAGATCCTCCTGAATCTATATCCTTTCTCTTTGACATTTTAGAAGAAGTTAGTCCTAGCATACAACAAAGTGTCTATGAAGGATTTCAATTTGATGTAAAAGATGAATATGATGCTAAAATTCATGATCAAGTGTGTCATGCCTGTAATTTTCACTAGAAAAACCCAACCAATTTTTTTTTTAATTTTATATAAACATGTATAACCTTGACCACTGACATTCATGCATGCACATAGTCACTAGTTATGCACTTCGAACAAGGGTTGGACAAGCCACATCATAGCCGACTCATCACCGAAGAGCGGGGTGTGGGAATAAAATATATGTAGGTGTATGTATCCTCTCACAAATACTCCTTCAAAGATTATTAGGTAGGAATTTAACCTGGATGAGGAAGTAACTAGGTTAAAATAAAAGGTTATGATTAATATTTTATCTGTTTTTATGTAACAATATTATTATGTTTGAGTCGATGGAAGGACTATCAATTTTAGTATCACCATTTATTTTACTCATATTAATTGATATCGACTTAGCTCTAAATTTATTCACTTTACATAATTTTCAATAGTTTGTTCTATTAATGGTATTAACATAATTCCAATATACTAATGTTAATTTTATTGCCAATGCAAACCATTTCCATTCACTTACAAATATTATCTATTTAATATAAATATAAATAGTTCTTGCAAGAAAACTATATAGAAAATTAATTTAGTCTTAAGATTATAAATTAAATTATATTTATATAAATTTAAGTACTTTAATAAAGGGAAGTATACGTAACTAGATTAAAGGTATAAGTTAAGCTAATTCTAAATCTAAAAAGTAATGTTTATAGTATGAATTTCAAATAACAAGAGACACAACATATGTCATTTAGTAAGTTCTCCTATCCAAGACGTATAACTTTCTAATTAAGACACTTATAAAATATTTCATCGATGACATTTAGGCTTTTATTTCTTGCTACTTTATTTAGTTACTTATTATTATATTTTTTTTTTAAGTATTATTTTTGGGAAGCTAAACGAGTGTAAATACTTAAATGATACAGATGTCTTTTTTGTTTATAACTAATTTCAACAGGGAGCATAAAGTGGTAAAGTCGTTCTTTTGAAACTGTGGACGATATTCTACTCTTTCACCGAAATATTTTTGCTGTTATTTTTTTCCATTTTGTTATAACATGGGCATGATTATTGTAAAAAATTACGTTTATTACTTTTCAACCAGCATTTACTAACCGTCTCCTTGAAATTAAATCGATAGTGATAAATAGAAATGTTAATGTGTTTTTTTTTTTTTCCTTTTTTATCGTAGGGTGATTGATTGCTAAAACACTAGCTTGTGGTATACCATATGTTTTTCCCTAGCATCTAGCATAAATATAGAGAATGGAAGGTACTGGATTTACCTATTGCTCACAGTAATACAATTATAGCTGCACTTGCATGTCAATCAGTTTTAGTTATTTATTTATTTATTAGCTGCCATTATTAGTAATTGATCCTTACTGCCATCAGCTGCCCTCATTTGTGTGTCACTCAGGGTTGGGTAAGTTTTAAATAGAATAAAATAAATAACACCAGGAAACTTATCTTACAGGCAGGGACTAATTATAGATAATGATATTTTAATTATCTTCCCTATCAATTTTTTTTTATTTGGAAGAAAAAGAATAATGTTACAGTAGAAAAAAAAAAAAACAACAACAATTCAGCTACATGACAGACCAGCAATGGAGAACCTCAAATCAAATCAATAAAATGTTGCCAGTCACAAGCAAAATTACTAGATTTTAGTCAATCTGGAAGACAAAATTGTGTAACTGCAATGCTAAGACATTTATTATCTGATGCTAATACAACGATTTGATGAAAGTTTGAAATCTATTTCACAAAATGATTAGGCTGAGGTGGTGGTCAAGAAAATCACAAGTAAAAGTTTATTTTGATTTATAAGTGGTTTTTAGATGTGCACACTACTCCAACTACCTCTCACATGCAAATTTGTTCTGTGCTAATAGAGATAATTCACACATTTATTTCTTTTAATTTATTTTTAGATTTGTTTTGACTATTGATCGGTCCTAAGCAAATTTTATGACCAATGTTTGCACCTATTCTTTTGTTTTATTTTTCTCTACTTTGCTAATTATTTGAGAAGTCTTTTCCACTCTAAATGAAATGAGCTATTTAAATGATAGCCAAGATAAAAGTTTCAACATTTATGGCGTACTCATGATGGTTGAGTCAAAATTTAATGACAAGAAAATGTTACATCACCCAACAACTATCATAGATAAATCAAAAAGGACAACAAAGCTCGACTATTTACCACTGCAGTCACCTTTCAATCTAAGGAGAGATTACGTAGTATGCAACAATTATTAATATGGTTAATACACACCGTGACCTCTGGAAGATCACTAATAATGCAGTAACCAACATTAAATTGGAAGGCAGCATGACACTCACTCTAACTAACCCTATCTAGCAATTAATGTTTTCATAGAGTGCAACTGGACACTTTCCACAATCAACGTAGTTTGTATTTATTAACTCAAACTGTCCCCAAATCTTGATGTCTAGATCTGCCCATTCGAATTACTGAGCATCATCTAATGTGATAAGGCTTTCCTCCTAAATGGATACGTCTACCTACCCCCAAAACCACCATTCCATACGCAAGGTGACAATCTAGCTAAGGGCGATGAATAAGAGTACGGATAGTTGATTGAACATTGCTTAGGATCTTGGGCTAAGACAAAAAATAATGTTATGGAGTGGTTGATTTTATTGAATCCCTGACCACCTTAGTAATGCTATACCTACTCCAACACCAAGAAATTTACTTCTAAACCAGACACGGAGTCCGACCCTATGCACTAAGTTCATTCTAGCTCTAGGCTTTTATGATGTTCAATATACTAAAGCCTGATCACTAGCAATTTCCTATCCGCTGCTTTGGGTTTCAGTTTTGACTCAAACTAGATGCTGAAATATATCTTCTTTAGCCCTTCACAAAGAGTCTAGAGTGTAGTGTTGCAATGGGAGAGGTCTTTTTTTTTCTTTTTTTCTTTTTTGTAAGGGTAGTTGTGAACACTCACAGTCCACTTCCTTGCATTTTTTTGAAAGTTTCTAAAGCCTGGATAATGAATCTAGTTTTGTATATCATAGCCCCTAGAACCGTGCCATTTCTTTAGGTGTTATGTCAAAGAGTCTTGTCAACAATCCATTTGTGCAACTCCTACAACCAGAGCAATTCCTAAATTCATGCTTTATTGGGGCAATCTGCCAAATGAATCTTCTATGCCCCCTTATTGCACCTCTACATAGTCTTGGTTGTACCATCATTGCATTTCAAATGACCACTGTGTTGATGCATTTCATCATAAAGTTCATGACTTGACATGAAAGTCCCAATGAGGCTCTTGAAATCCTATGAACGGATGAAAAATTTCCTTTCCTTTAGTTACACATGCAACTCAAATGAACACCCAATTTTCTTATTCAGCTTCTTATGATCCAATTGATAGTCAATATGAATCAACTAATAGGAAATGAAATAAAACCTATCTCTTTCCATTATTTCATTTTACAATAGGATAGCAGTTAATCCGTATTACCACCAATTTTCAAGAATACAAGAATAGCATACAATCAAATAAGGTCTGCTCTCCACCCTACCGTAATGGTGTCATGAAGCTGCATGGGCTCTAGCCATACCCCCAAGCAAGGAAAATATTTAAACCCCATAGTGATGAATGGGATCTTCTCAAATTTTACA
Organism: Sequoia sempervirens; assembly: GCA_007258455.2. Lineage (NCBI taxonomy): Eukaryota > Viridiplantae > Streptophyta > Pinopsida > Cupressales > Cupressaceae > Sequoia > Sequoia sempervirens. The sequence goes on along the minus strand of VDFB02383330.1, from coordinate 43,784 downwards.
AAGAAAGGATAAGATGTCATAATATCAAGTTACATGCTTATAGGCTCACCACTAACCACATTCCACAATGATTTATACAAACATATCCACATCATGCAACCATAAACAAAGGAGGATAGAAGTAGGGAAACTTATCTTTTTACTTAGGTGATGGGATCAACTCTTCTACCATCCTTTCATCTCCAAGACCACCATCTTGAGCACCATCTCCTAAAGGGAAAACCTCTTCTTCTCTCTCTCCTCTCTTCAATCTTAGCCAAAATTCTTCAAAGGAAGAAGTGGGTAACACCCCACTCATTCTTTTTCTTCAAAATATATAGAGTTTCAACTTGCAACTCTTGGATGGGGATGTGTGGAGTGTCCTTTCCTCCATAAATGAGGGTCCTTTCCTTATTAAAGAAGATACATGCACTTGGAAAATCCCTCAATCTTTCCACCCCCCCTCCTCAAAACTCGTCACTCTTCAATATGAGGAATTTTCAAGGGTCAAATCATGTCCTTGGGGCCTTATTGCATGCCCACTTGACCCCTACCACTATGGTATAGACCCTAGGGGATTTATTTTTGCATCCCAACCAAGGAAATTGACCAACAACCCTATTTAAAGACCCACTTAAGGTTCTATCCGAGTTTCACATCTGGATAAGGGTTCCTAAACCTTAACCCCAACTTACATCTCACATGACACAATTAAATAACCTTTCAACCCAAAAGAATAAACATAGTAACTATATTTTCTCAGCTCTAAAATAAGGAAATCAAATACATAAGCACAAAATGGTGTTGTTCAATTTGTTCTCATTGCTTCTCTGTTCTCATATTGGCACCCCTTTTCTTTCCTACACATTACCAATGAAATTATAAGCAACAATCATATATCACATTAATTTGGTAACTAAAATAAGATTTAATTGTGCAACAATTTCATTAAAATTCCAATTCATATTCATAGTTTACAACTACCTAATACCTTCATGGCAATGATAATAAAACATTTCAAAATGAAATACAAGCACATTTTCATGAAATCGCACTATGCATTGCCTGAAATATATCTAAGCATCTATAAGTATATAACAAAATTAAGATTGTATTATTCACATGTAAAGCGGGGTCTTACAAAGTGGATTATGCAATTTTTACGTTTCCAACTCACTTGGATGAGCCTATGGTGCAATAGATTGATGAACAAGGCATTTTTTTATAGCAAGTGGAATTGATAATATCAATCATGGTGATGTTGGTTGGTCAGAAATGCATAATTCACATGTTGATCCTTTGATATTAGAGCAGGATAAAGTTTTTGACAGAGGGAAGAATCAGTCCTGAGTTCTTGGGGGCCCATGGGCCTCCAATTTGGAGAATGAAGCCTAAGAAAGTATAAGGGAAGGCTTCTGGGATTGGAAATAAAAGCTACATTTGTTATCCCTATAATCATTATGCTCTTGGTTTGTTGTTCTTGTCCCTACTTGTGTGCCTTTCTGTTGGTCTGCTTCTACCTAAGATTCTAGATTCTTGCTATGCCTACAAGAGGCATACATCCCCAGTTGGAGCCACTGGTGGAACCCTAAAATTTCATTGTCCCATTGGTTCCATGGTCAAGTTTGTGATTAATTATTCCTTGTTGTTACTAGGGTTTAGGGTTTTGTGGTTTCCATTCACTTATACCCTTAATCCTCCTATTGGCTTATGTTTTCTCATTGATCGACTATATCAGGTAACTGGTTTCTTAAGTGGCATTTTATGGTCTTCATCGTCATTATTAACCGGCCCCAACACTTTGGTCACCCGTCGAGCCTAGGAGGTCCCCCCTTTTAAAAAAAATTATACCCACATGCCTTTTAGCATCAATTAAGTCTACCGTTGGTGGTTCATCACTCATCACGTGTTCCTAGAAACTGTCCATGTCCATCCTAGGATGAGCAACACACGGTCTTTCCTACTATCCTAAGTCTATTGCCTATCACGTGTTACATTGCCACCATCTGAAGGTGACTCCCGATGAGTGATGCGGTTAAGTTTTTAACCCATCACTAGCCTTACCACTATCACCAATTGCTTCATGCAGTCTAAAGGCGAACCCGCAACCACCAATGGGTTGAGTTACTCCCCATCACGTAGGCTCAGTGTATCACATGTTGAGGCTACTTGGTGAAAAGTGAACGAGCGATGAGCGATGAGATTTAAATATCTGACGAGGATCCTCTCATGATCAAAATCAACAACCGATATCTCATCACTGGTTTCTCGACCATCTCTTGATGAGGTTCCAAAGAAAAATTGGAAGATGCTATGAGTGATATGATTTGGTTTTTGGCAAAGATTTTCATGTGATTAGGTTCAACGGCGGGCAAGTTAAGAATGATGGAGTTTGGATATTGATGGGTACATAGCAATTTTAAAGTACCTCATCGATGTTTCTAAGCACAAGCATAAAATAAAGAGGCAATCCTTAATGAGCCTTGTTGATCGAGTTTTAAATCCTGAACGATTAACGACTAAGATCCAACATGCAGTGATTGATTTTTTGCTCACCCGAGAGAGCTAGGGTGGCCATTAAATGCAACTGACCTCTAATTCCTCTATTTAACAAGAGCTTCTTGTAGTTTGTTTGATCATCTGCAATTATCAAGGCACATAAATGATTGCTACAGGTAATGGAGGACCGAATTTTGAGTATTGAACGAAGTAGCACAAAGGTGGTAGTATAATATCCCCTGGTCTATAAGTGTGCATGCATGTGGTATTGTTGTTGTAGCTCAATTGTACTATATGTTGTCTTATCTGGGGCTCTTGGGTTTTTCATTTCTATGAGTGGAGATTCTATAAAGGTTGTGGCTAGTGTTTTTCTGCAAGATTGGCTCTGGTTAGTGTTTTACTCTAGGAAAATGAGTGAGCCAAGTACTCTTGCCACACCAGTTTGACGGTCTAGGAGGTTGAATATGTAGGAACCATTCGTATATGTTCCTGAAGCAAAACCAATTATGATAGAAATGTCGATTATCCTGAAGGGTAATGACTGTTTGAAAGAAGGTTGAGAAAATTACTTTCAGGAGTACTTACAATCTAAGAAATAGGACTGTTTCAGAAGAATTAGTCAATTTTAAAGGAAAAGGGCTTGTTGAGTTTTTGAAAGAATTAACGAGGCCGAGTAAGGATCCTAGGGTCTGTTCAGGGAAGCCTAGTGTTCCTATTGTGATTTCTAATAGTTCTTTAAGTGAGGAAGGAGGAGTCGACCCTGATTCTAGCCATTGTCCTATTTCCCTTGTGCCTTATGATGATTTGGATGATGAGGTAATTGTTGCAACTCCAATTTCTATCATGAAACTAGGTGAAGGTGTCTACTCAACCACTGAGAAGTCTCGATAGCACCCGTGTTCTCCTATTTGATGGTGTTTGGTTTTGGTTTTTTTGTTGATTCGAACTTCATGTGGCTAGTTCGTTGGTTTGCACCATTGGTACTGATGGTGACTTCCCCAGTGTTTGATAACATGTTGATTTTGTTAAAAACTCTTTTGGAATGCTTGTGTGTGCTTCTCTAGCCAACTGCTTGGTGCCTTTTTTCCTTTTTGCTTTCTTGTGATAAATTAATGATTAAATATAAAAATTTGGGAACTGACCCAAATAAAATGAAATTAATTTTGAAATGATTATGAAATGTAACTGTAATGAGTTTGATGCTTTTCTATAAAAGGGATTTCAAGGCTCATTACAGGGGTCAAAATTTTGAGTCTAGAATAGTCTAGGTAGAATTTAAGTGCAGAAAACAAGTGTAATACATAAAGCTTGATGAATCTGTTTGTTAATCATCTCGGGTATAGGTCTTACATGTAATAGTCTTAAATAGTTCTATATGAATGACTGATATTGAAACAAATCTAAACTCTAAAGCATGTACTCTCCTTTGTACGCTTTTACAGATTATAAATGAAATTATCAAGGATCTTTTCATTTTCCATCAATGGTTTAATTGAATGTATGACTCTATTTCTTTGCTTTAGCTCAAAGGCTTAATTAAATTCTTAAGGGGAGTCATAGGTTTGTAATAATTTACAAAGGATTCGATAAGAAGTCATGTTTTGGATATTGCAATTTTTTGTATTGCAAGGTATTATGAAAATAGTCCATTTACTTCGGAATAAAATAATTTGTGTATTACTGAGTATTTCATAATTGACTCCATTTACCTGATTGATGAGGCACTGGCCCGTTTGTCAAGAATTCATGCAATCAAATGAATTAGTAATATGCCTAGCAATAGATTCAAAATAAGAATAATACTTATTAAAATCATCTCAATACTAGAATGTAAGTTTGAGATGCATCCTCATTTCTAGCATATGGACAATTATTTACTCAAAGATCAGCGAAATCCTTAGTGAATCTTGCCTATTTTCCTGTAGTAGGAACCCATCTATGAAGAAGTGTTATCCATTTTAACAAATTAGAGTGAAAACAATTGGGAAATACCCTCCTTGGTCCCACATAACCTAAAGTACAAGAGTACAGACGTCAGAATTATTTACTCATTATGTTGGCCACTAGCCTAGGGATGTGTTGAACATAAGGATTGGCTATCCATTAGAGAGTTTAGGGGTTCAGCTGGAAAAAACACCAACTACATGCAAGAATGAATGAAGGATTTTAAGCATGCAAAGGAAATTATGGATGAAATATGCTACACAAATGAGTTCCTCGAGGAGGTATAAGGTTATGATAAATCTAATATGCTAATAAAAATGTATTTAAATTTATGTTTCAATAATGAATAAAATGTTGTAAATTCATTTTTTCCCCAAAGAAATCATATAACACTCAAGTAAATTAGAATGAAATAACTCGGATCCAAGCCCTAAAAAAGGAAAATCATATCTGAAATAATACAGTTAAAGAAAAACATTTTTCTAATTTTCTCTAAATTGAACTCACCTAGATCTTTAATAATTTATGGAAAAATATTGTAAATGCTTATTTTTAAGAATGAAACAAATGAAAATATACTATAAGAACTTCAAATAACTTAGGATGTTTATCAATGTTCAAAATTTTTGCTATAAAATTTAGAAAAATACAAATGTAGGATAGGTCAGGATCACCAAAATGTAAATTGGAAAAAGGGGTCCTAGATCGAATAAGTAGATTTAACAAGGATCAACTTCCTTTTCTTTGACTTCACATTCAAACTCATACCAACTAGGGTTTGATGATTGGATAGCTACCATAAGGGAGAGTCAATATCCTAGGGTTTGGTCCTTTGAGTTGCAAAGAGGATAATTTTAATGTGGTTATTAATAAGCCTAACTGACATAAGCCCTACATCTAAAAATTTATACTATCACATAGAAAAAAATAAAAAAATGATAGAACATTTATAGATCTAGAAAATAGTTATAGAGAGGAAGCTACAATGCAAAATTGATCTTAAATTGCAAGGACAAGGGCATGGGTGCCCTTTTCTAAAAAGGATTCTTTTTTGGGATCTAGAAAACTTTGATGGTGTATTACAATATACTTTTGTTTCTTGTAGCTTCATATTGTTGACACTTTTAGATCTAACCTACACATATGAAAAGAGGGGGAAAGGTTGTGTTGTATAGGGGATTACCTAAGTCAAAACCTATGTTGGTGTTTCCAACTCTACATAAAACAAATGATGATGATCAAAAGGTCTTACCCTAGGTTGGGCAGTTGCCAAATAACAATAATTTACTGAAACAATAAAAGATAAATGATAATGTTACCTTGATATAAAATATTTGTTGAAGTGATGTCCACACCATAAGTTGCCTTAAAATTTGATTGATGTTTGGTTACAAGAGGTTATTCCAAAAAACACAATAAATTTTTATAGCTAGCATGTAGAGGAGAACTCAATACATATTCATAATAAGTGTATCATAATAGCTTCTTGTTCATAATTTATTTCTTTCAAATATTCAAATGAGATGAAAACTTGTTTATATATGTATCCTAATTGATAATTTTTATTATAGGTTGCTACTAGGGATCCTTTTTAATTCTCCAAAGACAAATACTAAAGAATTAAAATTAAGATACATCACTTTTAAGGTCAAGGGTTCCCTCACCCTTGACTAGGTTCTTTTTTCCCAAACTTATTGGGATGTTGAAGATTTTAAATTTTTTTCTCAATCTAGCCCTCAATGAATAAATTATTAAAATATGTAATGTTGTAAGAAAGATAGGGTATGCCTGTAGTGTGAAATTGTTAGGGTCGACAATTTATGATGCTACATTAACAAAAATATTTGATGAGATCATTGGTTTGATAAATGATCATGTTCTCTTAGGTCAACTCTCTTGATAGGCTAGATTATGACAAGGTGAAAAATATCAAGGATAACATTCATTAGCATCTAGATGGTAGAATGAAAAATATCAATAATAACATTCGTCAATGTGTAGATGGTCTAAATGCAAATTTTATTCTGTCTCTTAGAGAACCAAAGTTTACTAATATTATTTAACTTTATGGTTACTTTTTAATTACTTGCACATTGAATTCCTTTAAATACCAAAACAAAAAAACATGTTGAACAAAAACATGTTACATAGGATCATAAATCTAGTAGGAAGAGGTTGGAGTCTTAGAATTTAAATTTAAATATATTTAATTTTGAGGTTCATTCCCATGTATTGTAGGATTGATTCAAAGCAATGCAAAAATAAAGTAGGGTGTGAAAGTGTTAATCCTAAATTAGGGATGAATATATAGGAGTGGGTGTAAATTTAAGTGCAATAATGAATGGTGGAAACATATATATAAATAAGAGGAATTGAAAGTAAATAATAGTAGAACATACACCAAACTTAATACAAAAGTGTAAGACTTATTAATATATAATTATATTAAAATAGGTCAATTTTTTTTTTTTAATAATTATTTTAATTAAATATTAATAGTACAAAACAACATTTATTTTAGTTATTTTAAAAAATACATCCATATACGCTATCTGAAAATATAATGGAAATTAGCTTAGGTATGTTAATTTTAGCATTCCAAATATATAAATAATTTTAAAAATATTTTTGTTTTGATGAAATAGGCATTAGGGAGCCATACCCCATAATATTAACTAGTAAAAATAAGATATATAGAGTTTAAAATGACAACTTCATAGGAGGGCTAGAAAATTCTCCATTACATTTTATTTTTATATAAAGTGTCTTCTAAAATATTCTACGTACTAACTATTTAACATAACATTTTATTTTATTATTTACCATAATCTTAAACTATTGGTGATGCAAAGTAGGGTGGATGATATCAAACAGCCTCAATTAAACAAACTTTTCCAATTCAAGAGCCTACACACAACAAAAAAGGTGATTCTCTTCACAAATTGCCACTATGCCTTGTAGGGCAGCAAATAGGGTTTTTCCATCATAAGTTTCAAACCAAAATTCATAACCAAAATCTAAAAGTTGTTTTGGATACCCATTTTAAAGTTATGAAATATACAAAAAATTTAGTGGTTGTTGTTTTGGAACAACAAAGCTAAACATTTGTTGCTACGCTTTGAATAATGCTTGAAATGAAGCAACAAATTCATGTTTTTTGGCCATAACTTTCAGACTAGAACTTATCTCTAAAAAATAAAACTTGATTAAAATACCCATTTTGCCTTTATTTAATATATCTTAAAATTAGGGTAGGTTTTTTTGTATGGAAGCCTTCAAAATTGACTAGTTTGATCACTATTACTCTAACAAGGGTTTCAAACCTATTTGTAGTAAAATGGGCATAAATCCATCAAAACTCAATGAAATTGAGTGAAATAAAAATAAAAAGAACTTAGATTCAAATATATTTCATTTAAAATTGGTTTCAAGCCATGAAGTTATTGTATGTGTCCATACCAATTATTTGAACAGAGAAAAACGTTTCAGAAATGTTAAAAAAGAAGATGTTTTATTACTCCAGCTTCAATATTTTCAATAACAACCACCTCCCCACCACCTATAAACTTGTGTTCAACCTTAAAAGGTATTTTTAAGGCATTTCCAACTAATTCATAACAGTTACAAACTAATTTTCAACTTCCAATTGTTCATATTTAACTTGACAACAAAAATGCAAAAGTTGGATTGACAACTTTTTGCAACATTGACATCTTTTTACAAACTAACCCAAAATGACTCAAAAACATAAGACATGGTCTTAAAAGACCTTATTACAATCAAATGACTCAAATAACACAAAATACCAACTCTCTGATCCCTTTTGATATAAATACCTGGGTGCCTTGCACCATACTCTTAAGGGAGAATAAAACTCAAGTCCACTTGAGTGCAGGTCTTTTCTTTCTTCATAGCCTTCCAATTCTTCTATACCATTACCTTGATGTCTTCGTGACTTTGTCTTTATTTCTTCCACTTGTTTACTCTAGGTTGTCTCTTCAACTCCTCTTCTTTTTTCCCTACACATACATAATCTAATGAAAGATTAGAAATAAAACATTGAGACCTAGAGGTCTCCTCCTTGTCTCCTTACACCATACACTCAATTTTGTTGGAATTATTGCCTCAATCTCATAGGTTGAAACCTCTGACAAAAGCATGGTCACTGAGACTGTGACATGTTTGGCTGACTAGCAGTTTTGAATCTATTTGAAATGTTCATGTCACTGAGACAGACTTGATGTCTTGCTGAATGGAGTCTATCGTTGTGACCTCTTGTGTTCGGTATGACCTTGTGACGAGTGAAGACCTTTGGCCAACAGAATGCTTTTATCAGGCATCAGGGTGACTTGAACTCTCAGGAAGATCTCTTGGAGACTGGTGGTATGTCTCACCGACGGTTTACACTCAGGGTAACACAAGGGTCTCAGGAAGAAGTCTTTGCAATGAAGAGAGGTCTCGCCGACAGGGAAAATCTTGAAGTCATCGTTGTAACCTCTTGGTGATAAAGGGAAGTCTTGCCGACTGTTAGATGGATGTCGATATGAATGCAATGGATGTTAGAGGTTTCAATATGACTTTAGAACCTTGGAATGATCTCTTGGCGAATGAAGAATGTATGGCCGATGGTAGGCCTTCGGTATGACTTAAAGGCATCAATATGATGTCTTGGTGAAGAGTGATTGTCTCGCCGATGACGCAGTATGTTGTCGGTTTGACTCCTGGCGACTATTCGATACTTGGTATGACCTTTTCCTAAGTCTTTCCGACAGCGACATTGGTATAACATAAAGAGCTCGATAAGAACTCTCAGCGAAAGATGATAGTCTCGCCGATGATGAGGTGTCTTCGGTATAACTCTTGGCGAACAGTGTTTTCAGAATAACATGAATGCTCGGTGGGATGTCTTGGCGAGAGCGGTAAGTCTTGCCAATGGTATGACATGTCGATGTGACTTTGAACATCAGTATAATGTCTCACCAAAGAGTGGTATGTCTCGCCAATAGAAATACTGAAGTCGGTGCAACTTGTGAATAGCGATATGAGTCTTGCCGATGAGGAAACTCTTGGAGATATCAGATGTTAAGCTGTGTGGCATCAGGGAGACACGGTCAGTGTCTCACCGACATGCCAACATAGATTGAAGCCTTTTGACCAAATGAAGACCATCCTATGTGGCTCGTTGTCAACCAATCAGAAGAGTCGAATGGGAACCGTTGGAAGACAGTTCGTTGTGGTAGTTCTGAGAGGAAGCTCGACAGACATAAATGAAATGTATATAGCCTGGAATAGAAGATGATGCATGGTTGGATTGTTTGATATAGGTGAGTGATAGAGTGAGGGCAGAGTGGCTGGCTGGAAGGCCGAGGCCATGAGGCCAAAACAGAGGAAGTGAGAGGCAATGTTATGCTGTCGAATTCTCTCCTGATCAAGGATTAAATGCTATGGTTGATCTCTCATGTTGATCTGTACTGTATACTATGTGAGGGTATTGCAATAGTACGCAGATTGTTTGGTTTGAGAGGTTGATCAGGAAATGTATAGAGGGGGAGTTGGTTGCCAGATTGTATCCAGAATGAACAAGATGTAATCTCTGAAAAGGCTATGAGCCTGAGTTGTATTGTAACCTTCAATTGCTGAATAATAGAATGGATCGATCTTTGGAGTGTGGGGTTTTTTACCTGAAAGGTTTTTCCCCGCGTAAATCTGTGTCTTCTGGTTTTCTGTCATATCTTTCATCTGTTAATGCTTGTGATTCAAGAATCTATTATTGCATGATGTTGAATTTACATGTGCTTCTCTCAGAAGAACTAATGTGGGAAATGAACTATGTCTGTTTCCGCTTTAAGACATAGTTGTTTGTGTCTTTGAGGTAATCTAATCAAAATTGAAGTTACCAAAGGCACCATTGTTCTTGGAGGTTTCTCCGAGATGCACTATATTTCCCTTACAAGTGGTATCAAAGCCTTCTTTTGGTTGATGGTTCTGTGTATTTTCTCCTGTGAAGATTTCTCAGTTTGTTGGGTTGGAGGAAATCTAGAGGAATGAACTGATTTATTGATCCTTTGGTGAGTGGAAGTCTTGTGATATTCAGAGACAACACACAGCTTGAAGGATGGTGGAGATGGAAAAGAGAGTCAATCAAGTTGTTTTGTTGTGATCTATGTCTCCTGGTTGGTAGCGGTATAACCTTGGTGTATGAGGTGGATTTCTTTGCTCCGTGGCTGCGTAGCAGTAAAGCTTTCATATTGGGTGTCTGTCTAAGAGGCTCCTTGATGATATGGAGAAGCCTAGAGTGTTTCTTAGCCATGGAAGAGAGTGCTTATGCTAGGTGGTGTTTTCCTGGTGTGGGAAGGCACTATTTTCTTGTTAACCTCAAATACATGAAGGCTAAGAAGTTAATCATTATATGATTTGCAAGCTTCTAAAATAGCCTTTCTCTTTTTCTCGGATGCATGTACATGTTGGTGGTTTAGATTTGGCCCGAAAGGGGCCTAGATTTCCTGAACTGTTGTTTTATTTTTAAGGATGCTTTGTACTTGCATGACTCTGTGGTTTTATAGGTTTTACACGGTTAAGCAAAACTTGTGATTATGTGAAGTTGTTAAGCTATTGTCTAGACCCTGGCTTTCAGGGTGTTGCTGGATGAGATAGTTGCAGTTCTGCATGAATGCTTTGTGCATGGTTTGAGGAGGTGTTTTTTCTTCTCTACATGGGAGTGTTGGTACGTGATTTGTCACTCATAATTCTTGTGGTTGTGATTGTGAGTTCCTTGATTATGGTGCTCATTGTGGACATGTTTGGAAAATCAGGTTTGGTGTGATCTGGTGTTTTGAGTCATGTTGTCTACGCCATTATTCTCTTTGAAATCTCAGTGTTGCAGTTTCCAATGTGATGATGGGTTTGCATGTTCGATGTTTGTGATCTACAAGTTATGCGGTTGGTGGATTAGCTACCCATTGGCTGCAGTGAGATAACTCGGATGTGGATTGTCTTTATCCACGAGGTTGATTCATTGTTGGTGCAGACTTGTTAGCTGGCCTTGTCTGTGGTCATTTGTGCATTGGTGTGATTGCTTTGAGATGAGAGGATGGGTTTAGTTGAGAAATTGAATAGTTGTTTATGGGAACCTGAAGCAAGTGGTCATGATGCTTGGAGAGCTTAGATGTCACATTTCAGTGGGAGCTTTAGCAGTGATTGTGTGTTCATCACATGGCGGTGAAAGCTCTTCTTTAGTGTTGCAGATGTTTCTTGGGGGAGCCCTTAGATCCTATTGTTGCATAAGGTTTCTTTCACATTTGCATGGACATTATTTGAAGATGTGCAACATCTTGGATCCATGGAGGACACTTGGAGTCTTTGGCTAAGGTGTTGGTGGTGCTTGACAGGTGATGTTGATTTTGAGTATATTTTCTTTATGTCATGGTATACTCTTGCTTGTGCACTGGAGTTTTGGCATTGTGCATTGTACTTGAGACAATGGAAAAGTCACTTGAAGTATACTATCTCCTAAGGGGATATGTAGATCATGGTGTCATGATAAGTTTCTGATTTAGCTGATTGGAGCTTTGAGAGTGGTATGATAAATTCTTTGTGTTTTTTGGTGCTTTGATTATTTGCTTGATACTTTGTGATAGTGCAGTAATGCTATTAAAATTTAGCATGAGATGATCGGTTGCTAGTACTTATGGATACATGAAGAATAAGGTGAGGCTGTTTTTCTCTTATGAGAGAAGTATTGCTACTTGTTACTCTTGATAAAAAATTTAGCAGAAAGTCCGAGAAGCCTACACCTTGGTTGAACGTGAGTTCAATTAGAGACCTTTGAGGATATTTCTCTTGGATTAGTCATGATGGCTTATATATCTTAAAGGAGTATTATTGTTCCCACTCTTGGTCTACTCAGCAGTTTATCTGAGAGGTATTTGGCCCATTTTATTTCTCAGATGTATTTTATGTTCAGTTTCATGATATGGATTTTTAATTGCTATTTAATGGTTCTGAAGGATTCATAGTGGAAGTTGTACAACTTTTTTATCTCCTTGAGATTTTGTGTTTTACTAATGAGAATTGGTAGGAGATGATGTATGGGCTGATTTCCTGAAATGGGGAATGAACTAGCTTGATCTTCTTTGAGAGGCTTACGTCCATGTTGATTACATGATATTAGAAGTTGGTTTGATCTTGGTGATTGAATGGTTGGATGTTGTTAAGGTTTTTCTTTTGGGATGAGAAGGAGATCATTCTTGACACAGCTGGCTGTTAGAAGTGTATATAGGAGGATATTCTACAGGGATATGGTGTACAGAGTTTCTCTCTTTGATCTTGGTTTACTTCCTAGATGTTTGGTTTCACATTTCATTGGTTTGAGGTTTGGTTGGAGCTATAGTGATCACTTTCTTGTGGTCATGTGTTTTCACTCATGTTCATGGATGATGACGTGGAGGTTCTTAATCCTTTTTCCTTTGTTGCATGTGGAGATCTTGGGAGAACTATGAAGACTTGTTGTGAGAGAAATGTTTCTTGTAGCTATTTGTTGCAGGTTGTGCGTATCATTGTGGATATTTTTGGTACTACATGGTTACATTTTCTATGTGCTGTTATTGGTAGACTTGGTATGTCTTTGATATTTCAGATTTGGATTACTCGGACAATGGGAGTTCCTGTTGTGTTTTGTCTTCTTTGACTGGTTGGCACTTGGAGCTTGCATTCGTTATTGATGTGTTGGTTTTGAGCAGCATGAGTTTACTAATGCTGATACCTTTGAGGTATGTGAGATTGGATGGATAGCACGAGCTATAGGTTCTATTTTTCATTCACGTGGGTTTATCAGTTGGATGGAAGCAGTCATTTTGATTGTTGTTCTAGCTGGTGGTTTAGTCTTGTTTCTGGAGAATGACTTCATGGTTGTGTTCTATTTGAGGTTTTGAAGTTGATATTGCTTTTGTATAGCGTTTAAGCATAGTGAATTAGTAGCAGTATCTTGTTCTTGTTATCACTGGGATCTTTTGCTTATGTTTGTTGGAATGGTGCTTATTCACCTTGGCTTGTATCTTTCTTCCTTAGGTGGCATGTTGGAAGATGACAAGGTTTGTTTCCTGAATGGTGGACATCTTGGATGTTGGTACAGAATTCTTGATGGAGCATGAGAGCATGTTTGAGGTCTATGTGGTTTCCTGGAAGACTGTGATCGGTTGCATTTCGGTTGCTTTGTTGGACAATGAGTTGCAGTTGGATGCCTGGTCTTTGTTGCAGATTGTCTGGTGGACTGTTATCTGTTGAATCTTGTTGATTGGGTGTCTTGAGTATTGTGGGTCTGAACTGGTGGAGCTAGTGTGATCTTAGTGTCTGATTGCTTTGGAGGTTCCTGTGTGATCTTCGTCAAGTGGGAGATTGTTGGAATTATTTCCTCAATCTCATAGGATGAAACCTCTAAGAAAGCATGGTCGCTAAGACTGGTGACATGTCTGGCTGACTAGCAGTTTTGAATCTATTTGAAATGTTCATGTCACTGAGACAGAGTTGATGACTTTCCGAATGAAGTCTATCACTATGACCTATTGTGTTCGGTATGACCTTGTGACGAGTAAAGACCTCTGGCTGATAGAATGCTTTTATCGGTCATCGGGGTGACTTGAACTCTCGAGAAGATCTCTTGGCAACTGGTGGTATGTTTTACCAACGGTTTACACTTGGGGTAACACAAGGGTCTCGGGAAGAAGTCTCCATGATGAAGAGAGGTCTCGCCAACATGGAAAATCTTGAATTCATCACTGTAACCTCTTGGCGATAGAGGGAAGTCTTGCCGACTATTAGATGGATGCCAATATGAGTGCGATGGACGTCAGAGGTTTTGATATGACTTTGGAACCTCACAATGATCTCCTGGTGAATGAGGAATGTTTGGTCAAAGGTAGGTCTTCGGTATGACTTAAAGGCATCGATATGAAGTCTTGGCAAAGAGTGATTGTCTCACCGATGAGGTAGTTTGTTGTCGGTATGACTCCTAGTGACTGTTCAGTGCTTGGTATGACCTTTGCCTAAGTCTTGCCGACAGTGACATCGGTATAACATAAAGAGCTCGATAAGAACTCTCAGCAAAAGATGATAGTCTCGTTGATGATGAGGGGTCTTCGGTATAACTCTTGGTGAACGGTGTTTTTGGAATAACATGAATGCTCGGTGGGATGCCTTAGCGAGAGCGGTAAGTCTTGCTGATGGTATGACATGTCGATGTGACTTTGAACATCGGTATAATGTCTCACCGAAGAGCAGTATGTCTCGCCGATAGAAATACTGAAGTCAATGCAACTTGTGAATAGTGATATGAGTCTTGCTTATGAGGAAACTCTTGGCGATATGGGATGCTAAGTTGTGTGGCATTGGGGAGACATGGTCAGTGTCTCACCGACATGCCAACACAAATTGAAGCCTTTTCACCAAATGAAGACCGTCCTATGTGGCTCGTTGTCGACAAATTAGAAGATCCGAATGGGAACCGTTGGAAGACAGTTCATTGTGGCAGTTCTGAGAGGAAGCTCAACAGACAAAAATGAAATGTATATAGCCTGGAATATAAGATGATGCTCAGTTGGATCGTTTGATACAGGTGAGCGATAGAGTGAGGGCCGAGTGGCTGGCTGGAAGGCTGAGGCCATGAGGCCGAAACAAAGGAAGTGAGAGGTAGAGTTATGCTGCTAAATTCTCTCCTGATCAAGGATTAAATGCTATGGTTGATCTCTCATGTTGATCTGTATTGTATACTATGTGAGGGTATTGCAAAAGTACGCAGATTGTTTGGTTTGAGAGGTTGATCAGGAAATGTATAGAGGGAGAGTTGGTTACCAGATTGTATCCAGAATGAACAAGATGTAATCTCTGAAAAGGCTATGAGCCTGAGTTGTATTGTAACCTTCAGTTGTTGAATAATACAATGGCTTGATCTTTGGAGTGTGGGGTTTTTTACCCGAAAGGGTTTTCCCCATGTAAATCTGTGTGTTCTGGTTTTTTGTCGTATCTTTCATCTGTTAATGGTTCTGCTTCTAGAATCTGTTATTGCATGATGTTGAATTTACATGTGCTTCTCTCAGAAGGACTAATGTGGGAAATGAACTGTGTCTGTTTCCACTTGATGAGATAGTTGTTTATGTCTTTGAGGTAATCTAGTCAAAATTGAAGTTACCAAAGGCACCACTGTTCTTGGAGGTTTCTCCGAGATGCACTATATTTCCCTTACAAATTTCACCACCCAAGAGATCATCCATGTGTGCTATTGTTGACTTAGGGCTGAGCTTGTCCTCCAAGGATTTCCTTTGAAAAATAACATCTTCTAACATTTCCATCTCAATTATTAATATCTCTTGACTTTCATACACAAAGTAGTGTTCCTCCTTTTTCAAAATTTTCATCTCCTTCGAAAGAATTTGATCAATCTCGGTATATGGACCGAATACTTCCTGCTGCACTTGAGGGTTGCATTCATCTTTGAACTTTTTCAGTTTTTCCTACTGCCGTAAACAAATTATCATTCATACCCATTCTTGCTACTTTCATCTTTTGCCTTCTTCTTTTCCGAATGATCTGCTTAATAGGCCATTTTACCTTCTTTTTTATTCGTAAATTCCAACTACTTTCTTGTTTATCTCTTTTAAGAAGCTATTGCATCTCAAGTTCCATTCTTTTTTCCATTTCTTCTTGAATTTCTTTCATTTTCTCTAAGGCTTGCCTTAAATCTTCTATCTCTTGCTCCATATTAATTTTTTTTACCTTCTCATCCTTCTTCTTTATCTCACTTTTCTCTTTTCATTTCCCTTATTTTTTCCTTGGTGCATCCTTACTCTGCAAGTATCCATGAACTATTCTCAACATGTCCATTCTTCTTTCTCAAGAAAGTTTCTTTCACCTTACTTCTTCTTTTCTTCATGATACCTCACCTAGGTTTCCTTCTTTCTTCACTACTTAGTCTTTTGGAATCTTGGTTCTTGTTTCAACCTATAAAAAGACAACACACAAACTCCAAAACATTTCTTGCCAAAATCTTCAGAATCTGATACCAATTGATACAAAGCAGGGTGGATTATATCAAACAACCTCAATTAAACCAAAATTTTCAATTCAAGAACCTACACACAACAAACAAGGTGATTCTCTTCACAAATTGCCACTATGCCTTGTAGGGCAACAAACAACGTTTTTCCATTATAAGTTTCAAACCAAAATTAATAACCACAATATAAAAAAAAATTTGGATACCCATTTGAAAGTTCTAATACATACTCAAAAGGGTGGTTGTTTCAAAATAACAAAGCCAAAAATTTTCCGCTACATTTTGAATAAGGCTTGAAATGGAGTAGCAAATTCATGTTTTTGGGTCATAACTTTCAAACTAAAACTTATCTCAAAAAATGAAAACTTGATTCAAATACCCATTTGACCCTTATTTAACATATCTCAAAATCAGGATAGGTTTTGTATAGAAGCCTTCAAAATTGACTTGTTTGATCACTATTACCCTGACGAGGGTTTCAAAGATGTTTGCAGTAAAATGGGCATTATTCCATGAAAACTCAATGAAATTGAATGCAATAAAAATAATAAGAAAGTAGATTCAAATATCTTTCATTTCCAATTGATCTCAAGCCATGAAGTGACTGTACATGTCTGTACCAATTATCTGAATAAAGAAAAATGTTTGAGAAATACAAAAAAAAGAAGATGTTTTATTACTCCAACTTCAATATTTTCAATAACAACCACCTCTCCACCACTTATAAACTTGTGTTCGACTTTAAAAAGAATTTTTAAGGCATTTACAATCAATTCTCAATAGTTACAAACTAATTTTCAACTTCCAACTTTTTGTATTCCACTTGACAACAAAAATGCAAAAGTTGCATTAACAACTTTTTGCAACTTTTTGTAACATTGACATCTTTTTACAAACTGACCCCAAATGATTCAAAAACATAAGAAACAGTCTTAAAAGACCTTATTGCAATAAAATGACTCAACTAACACAAAATAACAACTCTTTGACCCCTTTTTACATGAAGACCTGGGTGCCCTACACCAATTGGTTTTCCTTCATCATCTAAGTTTGAATCTTTAGTTTCTACTACAAATGGACAGTCCACACTTGTAGCATCTAACATCATACTACCACTTTTAAAATTCCCATCCAATTTTTAACCCCTTATGTACATTCACTTTGATTATGAATAACACACATAGCCTATTGTAATGAGGGAGGATAAAGGGACAAGTGCCTCATCCAAAAATAAACCCCAATCCCAATACTACATCATCCAAAATCTTCATCAAACTACCTCACCACATTCCATTTGTTAGTGTATTTGTAATCTCTCAAGTGTAGTCTTTTGGATCTTGCCAAAAAATAGTCAAGGAAAGTTATCAAAGTACTTCAAAAAGATAATGGGGGTGAGTATTTCAACAACCATTTTGAACAGTTTTGCATAGAAGAGGGGATATATTTGTAGTGTAAAGTTCCATATACCCCCCCAACAAAATGGTGTTTCTGAATGCAAAAAATAGATCTTTAAAAGAGATGGCTAATTGTATGATTCACTCTAAGGGCCTCACACCATCATACTGGGTAGAAGCAGTTAAAGTTTCATGTTACATTCAAAATAGAGTTCCTCATAAAGTCTTAAAGGGTATCACTCCCTTTCAAGCTTGGAAAGGATGGAAACTAGTAGTTTATATTTTCAAAGTCTTTGGATCTCTTGTCATTTCGAAGGACTCTCAATCAACAACCTAAACACTTTCCAAACAGGGTTTCAATACCATTTGTGTAAATTTCCAACCTTGCTCATACTTGGCCCTTTGCTCCTAAGGCTTAAACATGGGGGTCAACAATCTAATGGAACCCCTTCCTTGAGAATAACATGGAATATGAACAAATTGGCTTATGCAGACCTACTAAAACACATTTCATTAGTTTCTAACCCAACCTTAGCCAACCTATGCACAGATGTGTTCAACCACAAACAACCTAGTGCATCTTAAGACCTTGAAACTACAATATGAAGGAATTCAATAATGGAACATAATATAACATGAGATTATAGACCTTTACAGGACCCCAAAAACATTCCAACATATTTCTACACCCTTCCATCAATGACTAATGCATAGATTGTTCATAGCAACAAGGAACTAGGGTTATTTTGGATTGTTCACACACATGCAACAAAAATATCAATAATATCTCCATCAAAATTAAAAACTACTATTTTTCCTTTAAAGGGTTTTAGAAAATATCAAAACAACGATCTTCACCAATTTTTAGCAAATTTAGATGGTTAAAATGTAAGGAAAGCTTAGGTGCGGAAAAAACTCTCCTAAGGCCAAAACCTCGGGGAAGAATGTAGATACGCCTTTTAAAACTTCAATTACAGTCCAATAAGAGACACATGAAAAGATTTAATAGAAATAGAGAGATAAACACATACACATTTGAACACCAGATTTTATGTGGGAAAACCCTTACGGGAGAAAAACCCACCACACAAAGAAAAGCCTCTTTGTATTACAGTAATGGAATTACATACAAAGATCAGACTCGTCTTTCTGATGTCAAATTACAATAGCAACATTCACTTATCAATTTGGTACAAAACAACAATCTTACAATGCTCTCAGACAACAATGAATTCACTCAGAACAGATTCATGTTCAGAATCAAACAACTCTTCACAGTCATCTCCTTCACACTACCCAACTATTCACAGAACTTACTGTTCACTATTTGACCCCTTTCATATCATAGTCATTTTCCTTCAAAACCTGTTCACCTTCCACACAAGAATGGTCGCAACTATTCAACTACCAACAGTTTGATTTCCACTTCTCTCATTGGCTCATAACACTCCACGTAGGATAAATGTTCAGTCAAACAAGCATCGGCAAGAGTTAAACCATCGGCAAGAGATCTCACCGAAATTCCACCTCATCTAACTATTGATCATTACTTATAGTCTCCACCATACACGTGTCCACATCTGGTGCATTTTCAGAGCATCAAACTGGAATCTTCAATATTCGTAACAAGTCTGCTAGAATACCAAGTGTGGTCCCCACATCCATCAGCTCATTTAATCTTAGCCGTTCCCCACCATCCCGCAATGACCCCATCACACTGCTAAGGATGATCATGATATCACGGGCTACAACCACGTTTCCCATCAAATGATGCCATAGGGATGTGTTTGCTTGATCACTGATCAATCATCGCTTGATCTCAATGGCTATCCGCTATCGCGCAATCAGAAGCTGCAAGGTCTTTAACCATTGTGAAATCATGGGTGACTGCCACATGTCTCATATGGTAAACCCGGCGGAATAAAGGGAAGTGTCGTGGTAAAGAAGTCAGCCGATAAGTTAGAGAACTTTCAAACTCCGCGACACGGAAGGAGATCGCCCTGTCAGAGAAAACACAAACTTAGTAACTCCGCGATAAGGTTCCAAGGTTATAGAAAACACCAATGTCGTGACAGCGAAGGAAGTCGGTCAGTTAGAAAATTCTGTAACTTCCAAACTCTGCAAAACTGTTCCAAAGTTAACAACTCCAACGATCGGCCGATAGTAGAAGTCATGAACAAAGGTTAAATTCGCCAAGTCTTTAACATATATGCAAGCCAGCAAGTTGAGGCATATTTTCCAACAATCTCCCACTTGACGAAGACTTACTGGCTTCCTTCAAACACCAAGTTAATGAAGGTCATGGGCTCCAAGGCCCATCGAACTGGCACACCACCTGAACTTATCTGTGCTCACTGGCTTCGTCAATGCATCTGCAACATTTTTCCAGAGTATCCACTTTTACTAAACAAACCTTTCCATCCTCCACCATATCTCATACAAAATGATACTGCACATCAATATGTTTCATCCTGGCATGGAAAGTAGGATTTATCGCCAAACAAATAGCACTCTGATTGTCACAGTAGATTGTAATTTTCCCTACATCAAACCCAATGTTAGAACACAAACGTTTTAACCAGATTGCTTCTTTGCAAGCATGTTTTTCTGCCATGTATTCTACCTCTATAGTGGACAAAGCAATTACAGCCTATCGCTTACTCATCCAATTAATTGCACCACCATTCATCATGAAAATATATCCACTGGTGGATCTTCAGTTGTCAATGTCCCCTGCCCAATCAAAATCCACATAGCCTCGAATCCTGAGAGTCCTTTGTGATTCAACCAACTTTCCATGCTAACACAAAGCATATTCTAAACTGCCCTTCAGATATCTAATCACTCTTTTCATAGCATCCCAATGTGTCCTTCCAAGATTTTCCATAAACCAGCTAAGAACTCCCACTACTTGGGTAATGTCTGGCCTTGTACAGACCATTGCATACATTAAACTACCAACTTCACTAGCATAAGGCACTCTTGTCATTTCCTCCATCTCAGTAGGAGATTTTGGACAGTCTTCAACAGATAGCTTTGTTCCCTATAATACTGGAACAACTAGCTGCTTGCAATCCGTCATACAAAATCTCTCTAGAACAGTTTTTATATACTTACTCTGACTAAGCCAAAGTTTTCTATCCTTCCTGTCCTTGGTTATTTCCATCCCCATAATATACCTAGCTACACCAAGATCTTTCATTTCGAACTTTGTAGACAACTGAGATTTTAGATCAGAAATCATTAACTTACTATTGCCTATAAACAACATATCATCAACATAGAGAGCAATAATAAGAACACGATCATTTTCAGCTTTGTAGTACACACAATGATCAAATTTTGATCTTACAAATCCCAATGACAAAATAAAAGTGTCAAACTTCTGGTACCACATTCTAGGAGATTGCTTCAATCCATACAAATATTTTTTCAACTTGCAAACTAGATTTTCTTTACCTTTTTCCACAAAGTGCTCTGTCTGGGACATATAAATTTCTTCTTCAAGGTCACCATGAAGAAATGTTGTCTTCACATCCATCTGTTCAACCTCTAAGTCATATGCCGCTGCAAGTGACAAAATAAATCTGATAGATGTCAGCTTAGCTACAGGAGAAAATATTTCTCCATAATCAATTCCCTCTACCTGGGAATGGCCTTTCACAACCAACCTCACCTTATACTTTTCCACACTACCATCCAGACCAATTTTATTTTTGAATACCCATTTACAACCAACAACTTTTCTACCTTCAGGAAAGGGCACTAAACTCCAAGTATCTTTCTTTTCTAATGATGCCATTTCTTCATTCATGGCTTTGAACCAAGAGTTTGAGTCAGACATTCTAAATACCTCTTTTACAGTCCTAGGCTCATCAATGCTAGAAATTAAAGTATAGGCACAAGTACTATCTATCAAAGAAAACCCATACCTATCAGGTTGCTTCCTTTCACGAGTTGACTTGCTCAAAGGCTGAGGTTGAGGTTGTTCTTCTTCAAAACTTTCAGAACTGCTTGAGCTCTCCTCAGTTTCAAGTACATTTTGAATTGTCAATTCCTCTTTCTCCAGTGTCGGAGGAATTTCAACTACATCCTTTTTAGTTTCTAATTTCATCTCTGACTGCAGATCCAAGGTAGGAGGCTTCAGCTCTTGAAAGATAACACTTATGTTGTATAGAACCTTCTTTGTGTCAGGATTCCAAAGCTTGTATCCTTTTATGCCAGCACTATAGCTGATAAAAATACATTTAACAACCTTATTTTCCAATTTAGATCTTCTTACATTCGGCACATATGCATATACCTCACATCCAAAGACACGAATATGTCTCAGAGAGGGCTTCCTTCCAAACCATGCTTCCAAAGGTGTTTTCTCAACAAGAGAGGAATTCAGAGAACGGTTTATCAAGTAACATGTTGTTGCATCTACCTCAGCCCAAATCTTCTCCTCCAAGCTAGCACTGCTAAGCATACCACGTGCTTTTTCCATTACTATCTTGTTGAACCTTTCAGCAACTCCATTTTGCTATGAAGTATAGGGTGTAGTTCTATGTCTTTTAATTCCATGATCTTTACAATACCTCTCGAACTCATCAGAACAAAATTCACCACCATTATCAGTCCTTAAACATTTTATCTTTCTTCCAGTCTGATTTTCAACAACATTTTTAAATTCTTTAAAATGATTGAACACTTCTGATTTACTTTTCAGAAAATATACAAATGCCCTTCTTGAATAATCATCAATAAACGATACATAGTACTTTGACCTAGACAAAGAAGGAACATTTACTGGACCAAAAACATCAGAATGAATATAATCAAGTAAACTAGAAGATTTGTGAGAACTGGAGTAAAAAGAAACACGATGTTGTTTTCCATATATACAATGTTCACAAAACTCGAATTCGAGGTTACAATCATCAAGCCCTTCAATCAGGTTTTTATTTTTCAATGTTTTTAAACTTTTTTCCCCAATGTGGCCTAGCCTATGATGCCCTGGAGCATAGTATTCTCTATTGGAAGTTTAACTTCCATAGAGTTTATAGAATCAAGAACTTTTTCCCCTTTTTCTCCATGACTTGCCTTTTGTGACTTTACAAAGACACTATTACATTGAACAGCAAGTGCATCCAGCTTATACAAGGTACCAATACGAGCACCCCTTGCTAGCACCATTGAGCCTCTAGTCATCTTCCAGCCATTTCCAGAGAACATGACTTGCACTCCAACATCGTTCAGCTTACTAACAGAAAGTAGATTTTGAGTCAAACCTAGTATATGCATTACATCATTAATTCCCTTAACTCTTCCATTAGGGAACTGAATTCTTATTCTTCCACGACAAACTATCTCCAAAGATGAATCGCTTTCCAAATACACCTTTCCACCATCGTATTTTTCATACTTCGTGAACTAGTCTCTATGAGATGTCATGTGGAAAGATGCTCTAGAATCAATTAGTCATACATCATTTTATGCATGTGTCGTCAAGGCAGCAATGAAGGCATCTGCATCACTCTGAGAAGAATCATTTTCGAAAGAATTCTTCTTCTTCTTCTTTTTCTCCTCTTTACAATCCTTTCGGACATGACCAAGTTGCCCACAATTCCATCACTTCACCTTGGACTTCTTGCCAAGAGACTTTGATCTCCCCTCTGATTTCGATCTAGACTTCTTGTCCTTCTTATTTCCTTTTTCTTTCGATCTGCCTCTAATAGCAAGAGCCTCTTTCGCCATCTCAGAAGATTTTCTTCTCATCTCTTCCAATAACAAAGAAGCAACAACATCTTCCATCTTAAAATTGGATGTCGTACTCCCAAAAGCCATCACCAAGTGATCCCAAGTATTTGGCAAAGAACATAATAAAAGCATACACCGATCTTCTTCATAAATCTTTACACCAACAGATGCTAACTGAGCAATCAACATGTTGAAAGCATTCAAATGATCAACAACAAACCCTCCTTCATGCATTTTCAAAGTGTATAGCTTCTTCCTCAAGAACAAATTATTCACCAAGGACTTGCCTTGATAAATAGCTGCCAGTCTCTTCCACAAGGAAGATGTCGTCTTTTCTTCATGCACATTTAAAAGAACGGAGTCTGTCAAATAGAGCCTTATCAACCCCTTTGATTTTCGACCCGCAAGGTCCTAATATTCTTGCTTCATGCCTGTAGGTTTAGTTCCAAACACAGGAAGCCAAAGATCTCGATTGACCAATAGATCTTCCATTTTAAGTTTCCACAACTCAAAATTGTTTCCATTGAATTTCTCAATTTCAATCTTTCCTGACGTGCTCTCCATCTTATTCTGTAATCTGAATTACCTAACTTCTACAAGACTCCCACTGAATAGGATTGACACAAAAGACCCAACCTACCCACAAAGATAACACAACTAGCCAGGCTTTGATACCACTTGTAAGGAAAGCTTAGGTGTGGAACAAACTCTCCTAATGCTAAAACCTTAGGGAAGAATGCGGAGATGCCTTTTAAAAATTCAATTATAGTCCAATAAGACACATGAAAAGATTTAACAGAAACAGAGAGATAAACACATACACATTTGAACACCAGATTTTACATGGGAAAACCCTTACGGGAGAAAAACCCACCACACCAAGAAAAGCCTCTTTGTATTATAGTAATGGAATTACATATAGAGACCAGACTCATTTTTTTGATGTCAAATTACAGTAGCAACATTCATTGATCAGTCTGGTACAGAACAAAAATCTTACAATGCTCTCAGACAACAATGAATTCACTCATAACATATTCGTGTTCAGAATTGAACAACTCTTCACAGTCATCTCCTTCACACTAGGGTGATCCCACAATAGTGGTTTACAATTTTTGGCCAAACTAGACACTGAAATTATTATTTTTAACTAAATCTTCACATTCGGGCACCTATAGCGGCTAAACCGTGAAGAATTTGAAGATGATGCAAACTAGAGTCTCACACATTTTGTCTAGATTCTAAAAATATTTTTTTCAAAATTTTTGGAATCAAATTGCACTTCTTTTTCCATCTCCCACGAAAACTATTTTTTTCAAAAAACAACATTTTTAAAGTGACACACACCGTATAACGCATAACTTTTTTTCCATGAAGGATAAAATTCTAATTCTTTTGAATTTAAATTTGTAACTCTGATATCTAGTGCTTCCACTTGGTTAGATAGTTTTTATTGAATATTTTTTTTCTTTAATCAAGTTTCGAAGTCAAACCAATTAAAATTCAGACATACGACTGTATAATGCATAACTTTTTTGTACATATCAAAATTCTTTTTTTTGTTGGATCAAGGACTTCAATATCCGGTGCACTCATATTTTTCAATTTTTTGATAATCTACTATTTTTCCACATGTGCAAAAAGACCTTCATTTTAGATGAAAAACCTATGTTTAATAAAACTAAAAAAAAAAAACATAATAAAACCAAAACATATTAAAATTATATTCATTGGATATCTTGTTCTAAGGATATCTTGTTCTAAGGACTACCTGATTCCAGTTGGGTTTGTGAAGATTCAACCATTTTCATCCTCAACCTAAGCTCCGAAGTCCCAAAATTTAGGGTTTTTTTGTGTCTCAGGGGGGGATGAGGAATAAGGGGGGTTTGAATGAACCTCTAGGGGTTTGCTCGAACCAGGGTTCATTCGAACCCCCCTTTTATAAGGGGTTTTGTTGGATTTTTTGGTAGGAAATCATTAAAAGGGTTCGCCCGAACCCAGGTTCTAGCGAACCCCTAATGGGTTCGGTTGAACCAATAGGTTCGTACGAACCCCTAAAATCAAGTTTTTTTCCATGCATTCATTTTTTATGATTTTTCCTTCCTCACTTCAATTGTAAACCACTATTGTGGCTTCACCCACTACCCAATTGTTTACAGAACTTACTGTTCACTATTCGACCCCTTTTGGATCATAATCATTTTCCCTTAGAACCTGTTCACCTTCCACACAAGAATGGTCGCAACTATTCAACTACCAATGGTTCGATTTTCGCTTCTCATTGGCTCATAACACTCCACGTAGGATAAACATTCAATCAAAGAAGCATCGCCAAGAGTTAAACCATCGACAAGAGATCTCATCGAAATTCCACCTCATCGAACTATTGATCATTCCTTGTAGTCTCCACCATACACATGTCCACATCTGGTGCATTTTCAGAGCATCAAACTGGAATCTTCAATATTTGCAATAAGTTTGCCAGAATACCAAGTGTGGTCCCAACATCCATCGGCTCATTTAATCTTAGTCGTTCCATGCCATCCTGCAATGACCCCATCGCACTGCTAAGGTTGATCGCGATATCGTGGGTTGTAGCCACTTGTCCCATTAGATGACGCCAAAGGGATGTGTTCGCTTGACCGCTGATCAATCACCGCTTGATCTCAATGGCTATTTTCTATCGCACAATCAGAAGCTGCAAGATCTTTAACCATTTTGAAATCACGGGCGACTGCCATGTGTCTCATATGGTAAACCTGATGGAATAAAGGGAAGTGCCTTGGTAAAGAAGTCAACTGATAAGTTAGAGAACTTTCAAACTCTGTGACACAGAAGGAGATTGCCCTATCGGAGAAAACAAAAACTTAGTAACGTCATGATAAGGTTCCAAGGTTACAGAAAACATCGATGTCGTGATAGCGAAGGAAGTCAGTCAGTCAAAAAATTCTGTAACTTCCAAACTCCGCGAAATAGTTCCAATGTTAACAACTCCAGCTATCGGCCGACAGTAGAAGTCATGAACAAAGGTTAAATTCGCCAAGTCTTTAACATATATGCAAGCTAGCAAGTTGAGGCATATTTTCCAACATAACACAAAAGATTTGAATTTTTAATTGTTGTTGGAAACCCTAGGCAGGGTATAGACCTACACTCACCAAAATTACAATATCTTGCACAAAACTTGATAAAATTCTACCAAACAAAAATAATTTGAAAGTTAAGAATTCCCTACAACTTCTCCAAGTTATTTAGGACTGTACCTATATGTAACAATTTGTATTGGCCACGTGAATTAAAGTCGTTGTTCATAGAAAAATGTAATATAAAGCATGGAAAAATGATGCTTTTTGCATTCCAACTCCATACAACCCTTGGAATAAATATTACAAGGCATATTTAACATGTCTCCATCAATCCCAATTGAGAAAACCAACCTCTAACTCCTTGTTAACACTAATGACCACATTTACACCTTTTTGACAACTTTTGACAACATTTTGCAATTTTTTGCAACTTTTACAATATGACTCCAAAATACCATAGAACATCATGAAATGACATAAAATGACTCAAAATGGTCTTAAATGACCTTATTGATCAAAACACATCAAAGTCACCTTAAAAATGTAATTCAAAGTGATAATATTTTGATACTAGTCCTATATGTTGATGATCTTTTGATTACCAGGAGTACTTCATCTACCATTGCAACAATGAACTCATCACTTCAAGATAGATTTGATATGACAGACTTGAGTTTATTGTAGTACTTCCTTGGCATTGAGATTTCATAGTCCACTTCAGGGATCATGCTTGCACAACTTAAGTATACTCTTGATCTACTTGCACGATTTCACATGACTACTTACAAACCATCCCCAACTCCCTTTCTATCTAGACTCAAGATTGAGAATTCATATACTACATCATTGGTTGATGCTACTTTGCATCAACAACTTATTGATAGTCTTATCTACTTGACTCATATCAGGCCATACATTGCATATGCAGTTAGCATGGTTTCAAGATTTATGTAAGAACCTCATGAGCTGCATTAGAAAGTAGCTAAGAGGATCCTTCATTACCTTCATGGTACAATTGGGTTTTGGATTCACTATAGAGTTGGTTCATCAGTTGACTTGGTTGGTTTTACAGATTCAGATTGGGCTGGTGATACTGAGCATTTCAAGTCCACTTTATGTTATAGCATTTCACTTGGTTTAGGTCCTATTAGTTGGTTTAGCAAGAAGCAGAATGCTATTTCTATATCATCCACAAAGGTATAGTTCAAGGGGCTATTAACTTAGCTATTGAGGCTTATATAGATTCAAGCAATTTTTTTTGAGTTTGGTATTCCTTTCAAGTAGCCCACAGTCATCTATTGTGACAACTAGAGCATGATTCATATATGCAAGAATTCAGTTCAACATCAGTGAACCAAACACATAGAGATTCATATATAGGTAAACCCACAAAACTGGTTTAAAATTCCATTGAGGAAGGATAAATGCATTTTCGAATGGAAAACACTTTAGGGGGTTCGCTAGAACTAGGAGGGTTTGATAGAACTAGGGGGTTCGCTAGAATCAGGGGGTTTCAAGCGAACCCCCTTTAATTGATTTTTTTTTAATTGCATTAAAGGGGGGTTCGCTATAACTAGGGGGTTTGAGTGAACCCCCTGGTTCGCTAGAACCCCCGTTTTCCCCCTTCTCCCCCTTTGGCACAAAAAATATTCAAAAAATTTCCCTTTAAAGCTCGAGTTGAGGATGAAAATGGAGACTTTACAGACCCAACTAGATAATGGTAGTCCTCAAAATGAGCTATCCAACAAATATAATTTTAATATGTTTTGGTTTTATTATGTTTTTTTTTTTAGTTTGATTAAAGATAGGATTTTGACCGAAAATCAAGCTCTTTGTTATGCACATGTGGAAAAATAGTAGATTATCAAAAAAAAAAATTAAAAATATAGTGCACTAGATATTGAACTCCTTGATCCAACAAAATAAAAATAAAAAAATTGAATTTTGATACATACAAAAAAGTTTTGTATACAGTCTGCCTATGTCTGAATTGTAATTGGTTTGACTTCAAAACTTGATTAAGGAAAAAGTATTCAATAAAACACTATAAAACCAAATGAAAGAGCTAGATATCATAGTTACAAATCTAAATTCAAAAAAATTAGAATTTTATCCTTCATTGAAAGAAAGTTATGTTGTATACAGTGAGCATCACTCCTTAAAAATGGTGTTTACTAAAAAAAACTAGTTTTCAAAGGAGATGGAAAAAGAAGTGCAATCTAATTCCAAAAAATTTGAAAAAAGATTTATTTAGAATCTATAGACAAAATGTCACAAATCACTAGTTTGCATCATCTTCAAATTCCTCATGGTTTAGCCGCTATAGGTGCCCGAAAGTGGAGATTTAGTTAGAAAAAATCAGTTCAGTGTCCAGTTTGGCCAAAAATTGTAAACCAGTATTGTGGGATCACTCATGCATTATATTCGAGAGCTTATTCATGGGAAGACCATCAACTTAGTCTTTTCAGAGTCTTCAGAGCAAGTTGTTGACATCTTCAACAAACCCTTTACTGAGAGCAAGTTCATTCATCTACAAGCTCTTCTTAGTGTGTGGTCTACATCAGCAGTAACATCATCCTTGGGGGGGCTTTCTATCCTTCATCTTATCTTATCTCTCTTTTTGGAGGATATTTTTTTCCCACTAGGTTTTCTATCTTACTCCGTTTATGACAGATTGCACTATACTTGGGTACCTTATCAGGCCTTATAATCGAGACCCATTTCTTTTGCATTGTATATGGGTACCTCGCTAGGCTAGTAGTTGGGACCTATATCTTTTATGCCCACTTAAGCTATGCTTAAGGAGGGGTGTTAGTGTGTATATTGCATTATATTGCATACTCATACACTTTAAGCCTGCTTAGGCATCCATGACACTTGCGCATGCGAGGTGTCAATGGTAATTAGGAGTCTTTAAAGGTGTTGACTCACTTTTGACACCTCTTGCTACTTTTTTGGTAGGCAACTCTCCACCATTCCATGAGTGAGGAGTCCTATCCTCATTTTATGGAGGTCAAGTGCCTCCTTCATTCCTATATATGTATGCCTAGTTTTCCTAATATATTTGGGCGATTTCATATAGTTTTGTGCTCATTGTGCTTGTGATTTGATCTTTTGATTTGTAGGTTTCTACACTTAATAGACAAAAAATGATCCTTAAAATACATATATTTAAAAATATAAATAAAATTATATTTGGAAAATCTATTCTTAATTAAAATGATAGTAATGTTTCTAATGACATCGGTGAAACCAACAATGAATGTCATACATCATATAACCTTGTAGCTTGCACATGAACTACATATTAGCTTCCTATGTTTGTAACTCTAACAACAATCAACACTAATTGAATTCCTTCCTTCTTTCTCCAAAACAAGAACAAAAAATATAAACAATTACATTTATTAGGTTTGGCCTAAACAACACATTTTAAGCTTTGACTTGCTTAGGTGGTTTATTTGAAATTGCATTAATAAGTGGATCTTACTAGAGAAACTAGTGAAATTTCAGATGAACTACCTAATCAAGATAAAACTTAAAGTGTGCCATTTAAACCTGCCATTTATTAAGTTGCTTATGGTGCTTATGTAATGCACGCCTCATAAAAACACATGCTATTAGATCGATGATAAAGTAAGACAAGCTATCCATGATATGGAAGTATTTCTGGCTAGGGTCTAGTGACTCTGCTCTCTAACTTTTCCATGATTATCCTGGCTTTTCCTGCTGTATACAGTGCTTTCCCCATTCTTCTTTCATCACTCTTTAGAGCCCACTTCCTCGATTTCAGCAAGAGGAGATGTTGGACTTTCTCTAGGCATTTGTTTATTATATCTGCCAAGGAGCTTTCTAATTCTTTCAGTAGCTCATTCACATTACTTCCATTAACGCACTCAATGCTGTCACATAACTTGTAGACAGCACTGCCTAATGCTGCTGCGTTCCAGTCAATGGAGTCGCTGCCATTTCATCCATTTGTATTGCCTTGGTTTTTTTTCTTACTCTGTAACCCAAGTGCTGACACACAATTGACACTTCTGGGCGGCTCCATTCTGCTTTTGCTTTCCTCCTTAAGCTCGGTCAATGCTGCACGCACGCTTTCAGGTGTTGCACCGCTGATTTTGCTACCAGGAAAGCGTTCATCATCTACTCCACCTTGCAGAGCTTCGAAGTACTTGTCGGCTGCGTCTCTGGTGATTCCGTCGGCTTCTGTATTCGCCTCCTCAATAAAATCTACGATTTCCCATGCTTCAGCATATGCATCCAAACAATCTTTCAAGACCTTTGGAGGAAAAAAGCGAGAAGTGGATGTTCGTACTTCCTCATACATTGGAGAGAGCTGAGCGATGATACTGAGCAGGGACACTGCTGTCATTTTCCATGACTTTGTACTCATGTCTGTCAAATGCTCGGCTGATGCCCGAGACTCCTCACTCGGCCTTTTCTTGCACAAGTAGTTCAATCCTGTCTGAGGCTTGTAAGGGTCCAAACAGCTCAACCCTAGATCTCTGCCGGTTCTCTTGTTAGCTACAAACTCAACCAGGTGTTCACTCTGACGTTCGCCTTCTTGACTGCCTAGTAAAATGAGCTGCGCCGCCATTGCAATTGACTTCTGGTTAGCTATCCACAGGCTTTTTGGAGTCTCACCTAACATCTCCACACCCTCCAATACGTTTCTGTATTTTTCATAATCTGCAAGTGCTTTCCTTTCGTGCTTCAATAATATGAAATATAGCAACCCACCTGTCAATTTGTTGTAGAAAAGCACAATGGACGCGAGGCGGCAAGCTTTGCTGAATGAAACCGTGAACGACTGTACCGCAATCACTGCATACAATAATATGCTTTGTACCGTGATCTTCGTCGGCTGATCCGCAACCAGGCTTTTCACTTTGGTTTGGAGAAACTGTGCCTGCG
This sequence comes from Sequoia sempervirens, assembly GCA_007258455.2. Taxonomy (NCBI): domain Eukaryota; kingdom Viridiplantae; phylum Streptophyta; class Pinopsida; order Cupressales; family Cupressaceae; genus Sequoia; species Sequoia sempervirens. The sequence continues at coordinate 12,174 of VDFB02383330.1, read as the reverse complement.
GAAGCTGGGTTTCCTGCGCCTGCTGCAACTCTCTAAGATGTCTTGTCCAGAAGTCTTCTATCCGTAAGCAGCTACTCCACCTGTCCGGTTGAAATCTTGCGTAATAAGCCACTGAAGTAAGCCACCTCCATTCGATCATGGCCCATCCTATCAAGACAAAAACACATTGCAGCATTGTGGTAGTAAACCTTAACTTTTCTAATCTAGTGGGTAGGTACAGTTCGGGGCTATTCTTAACCCCTCCCACGATCGTAATCACAATTTGAATTGTAATTATGACTGCAGAAGCGGAGACCAAGGCTGATCTGGCAATGGTATATTCAAGAGAGTATGCGCGAGCAACGATCCACGCTCTCAGCACCGCATCTTCAACTGATCTCCACGAGTGGCGATCCTCCACCTGCTCTTTCAGAATTAGAGGAACCTTTTGCGCTACGATCCGCTCAATGCCTTTGCCAGCAATATTAGCGCAGGCAAGAAGGAGGAGGAGCATGACAAAGCAGACGAATACTAGCGAAAGAAATACAATGTAGAGAGCCGTGCTAGTATCTACTTGTCGAGGCCATAGGCGCTCAAAGAAGTTTGTTGCTTGCGAAGGATAAGGATATAAAATATATAACTCAGAAATTACATGAAGAAAGGTTGTTAAAGCCAAAGCCATCAACTTACCCCAGAAATTCTCAGAGCCTGGGTTGGCCATACCAGGGATCATATAGGCTACAACTACACACAACATAATTCGACTGGTGTGGATCATCCAAAACTCGTTCAGACAAATCTCCTTTTTGCCATTAGGGTCCACTTGCTCGTCCTGAGCATTGAGCAAATTCAGCAATTGGATCGAGAAAGCGCCCAGAACAAGAAAGTCACCGGGAATCCAATGTGCTTTCCTCTTCCAAGCCTTCACTGCGTCCTTTAAAATGAGAAAAACAAATAAAATCACTGCCACCAACAATAAGGCTACACTCACAATTTGACCAGGTGACTCCTCCTTCTCCGCGACCGCACACGCCTCCTTCACCGCCGCCATGATTGAACACACTCACACACACTCTTATCGATGCTCTTTGCCCCTCCTCTTTGCTAAGCTCAACTATAAATAAATAGGAAAGTGGCAGGTCACTAAGATTATAAACATACTTCACTCTCCCTTCTTTATTCTTTTCTCTATCCAGAGAATCACTCAGAAAGTTGACAAGCCTGTTTGTCGACCAAGGGCTAAGGTTCACAAAAGAAGCATCCTATAATCCTAATATTCCATAGAAAACATCCAAAGCAAGCATGCCCCGCGTATTTTGAACAGATGGGTTCAATTTAAATGACGTGTGGCAGTATTCATTCTTTTCTCAGTAGAACAATCCGAAAAATAACTATTATGTTTTACTGTATATATGTCCATATACATCTCCGGATATATATTTAGTCACACAGCGATGAAATTTAACTCAAGAGACTCGACAATCCATTGAAAGGCTTTTCTGGATTCCAAAGCAATCATGTCCCTATCTGGGGTAAATTTGAGGGCTCGGATTTGAACTTTAAAATAATTCTTCATTTATCTTTATACGGCCATCGACTTAATTCCACAACTTTCGATATTCCGTGGAAAAGAACAGAAAAATTCCAAAGCAAGCATGCCCCGCCTATTTGGAGTACTTATTGCAGGCTGAATTTGATGCCCGTTTGACCGTAATTTAACCTTTAAATCTTAAAATATACTCTCTTTTTTTAAGGCTGTAATAATAAGTTTTTTTTTTGGTGGACCTTCAACTTTATTCTATATGTTTTAGAAAAGTAATAAGATATAGAACATGATTAACATATATTTTAAAAATATTAAAAATATAATCAATATAATTAAAAAATAATATATAATATTTAAAGTATAAATAAAATAATTATTGAAATAATAAATAAATTAAAAGTTGGTCCAACTTTATTCTATATGTTTTAGAAAAGTAACAAGATATAGAGTATCCTATCATGATTAACATATAATTTTAAAATATTAAAAATATAATCAACATAATTAAAAAGTAATATATAATATTTACAGTATAAATAAAATAATTATTGAAATAACAAATAAATTAAAATTTGGTCCAATTTTATTCTATATGTTTTAGAAAAGTAACAAGATATAGAGCATGATATGATGATTAACATATATTTTTAAAATATTAAAAATATAATCAGCATAATTAAAAAAGCAATATATAATATTTAAAGTATAAATAAAATAATTATTGAAATAATAAATAAATTAAAAGTTATATACAAAAGTAAAATAAGAGCATTAGCAAAATAAATTCTTCAAATCAAAATATTAAGATAATAATATTTATAATTTAAAATTTATGTGTATATATTAATATATAAAATATTTATAAATAAAAATAGAATCTCTTAATGAAATAAAGAGGTGCAAATTGAATTTTTTTTTACATTTATTAGATAGATATATTTAAGATATCTATGTTAGTTTATATCAATTAGGATGTGCTCACATAATTATATTATTTTAGTTCTATAACACCACAACAATATATTAAACAAGATTTTATAGGAAAATAAAGAAGTTAATTAGAACTAGATGTATGCCAATTATAGGAGAATCATCCAACTCTACTATTACTAGTGTCTAGTATGTTGACATATTGTTTGTTCTTTGTAATTAGACATAAATTATTCTAAATATCAAACTTTTAATGTTTTATCATTAAATGTTTGAAAGATCTTTTTTCTATATAAAATTAATGATTATTATCTTAATAAATTTAAGAACCTTTTAGAATATAGTGAAATTCATAACAATTAATTAAAAAGGGGTGTATAGGTCTGATTTAATATATGAAATTTATAAGTTCAAGGCTTAGATACATACACATAGAAGTGACATAGGTCAACTTTATGACAATTCTTCTCTATATAACGCATATTTTTGGCCATCAAATACACATGCATGCTCATCCCATTGCTTAGAGAAATACTTAAAAATATTTTTTATGCACGTATTGGAAAGTACACTATTTTCAAACCTATGATTATGTAAATAAGTTGTTATCCAGGTTCACATTTGATAAGTCAATAAATCAACCTACTATGCTATATATGTAGCAATACTTATAACTATTATGAATCATATATATTTGAAAGTAAATGATATTTTGATCTTTTTAACCAATCATGCATTATATGGATACATGCATGAAAACCATACATATACATTTGATGGCCATAGTCTGTTTTGTATGGAGAATAGATTTTTCCAAATTTTACATCCACAGATCATAACCAAAGTAATGAATGATTAGATGTAGAGTTGGGTTTGAATCTTGGGAGATTAATATTGGGGACAAACTAGGATAAGGTTATTTCATAACTTCCACACAAAAAATATGTTGACTTCCATGCTAGCTAATGCATGAAAGAAAAACTAAGTAAAGTGGTACCAAAACATAAGGGAAAAGGGCATGGGTATGTGATTTTCACCATTACATTTTCTCTCACTTTGATGAGCATGTGAACTACTATTAAGATACATGTTAAAATGAAAGAAGTTTCCTACATGAAAGATAAATAATTCTACCACTAAATAACATATATTTATATATATGTAGATATATACACATGTAAATATATATGTGTGTGTGTTTATGCATGCATGCATACACACATATATATACATGTACATACATAAATATATATATATATATATATATATATATATGTATGTATGTATGTATGTATATATGTATATCTATCATTTTCTTAGACAAAATACTACAATTATTTTGTATGATAAGATCCCTACTATTTTTTTTCTTAGATAAAATCTCTTACTCTTCCTTTTAATTCCAACGTTTTTGAAGATAATTTTTGCCTCACTATATACTTTTTCCTATTTAGTAGATTTGAGATGTGAAATTTGTAATAATTAGACCTCCCAATGAGATGGATCATGTAGACATGAAGAACCTTGCTTAATAGAATTATTGCAATCTCTTAAAGAAGCGACTCTAGAATTTTCTAGTAGCAAGAGGAGGGGGGTCTAGAATATCCTCTAGTGTAGATGGAGAATGAATGTATATCAATAAAAATATTATCATCCAATGAGGATGTGTCCACATAAGAAGGGGTATTAGAAGCCTCTATATGTTCATATTCATCTAAGGAAATATCACTATCATATGAAGATCTAAAGTCTCCATACATCTATTGAATGATAGTCCACGTAGTCAAAAGACACTCATTGTGTTCTATGTGATGTAAAGAATCATCAATAATAGTAAGAAATATTAGTTCATAGACCATGCAATTGTTGTTATAGCATGCATTCTTCTATTTGTAGTTATTTGGCTCAAGAATGAGACTAGAAGGAGATGGGATAATAGATCTTACTCAAGGAAGTGTTCCTTTATCACTTGTTTCTAGAATAAATAGTTCTATAATGCTATATATACCTATAGTAAAATTATTGAATTCAGTGTTAAAATCCATTATGAAACCCCCAAAACTGAAAATTTATCTTAGTTCATGATTACTGAGTGTCTATGTATACTCTTCCAAAGACTAGTACATTAATTTGGTGCATTATAAGTTGAGGCATGTGTATTAACAACACCCCTATATTTTTTAATTTTAACATTCTTAATTTTCTACAATGACCACCCAACAAGTACAATGTTTGGGACTTTATTTTAGCTCAATTAGAATGAAAGATTCTATATTTAATCAAGTTTTAGAGGGCCCAAAAGTGGCCAAAATGATGAATGTATTATGAGATTATAGAATATGAGCTTAAAAATTACACCAATATGTAGATCTTGGAAAAATAATAACATTTAAAAAATGGTACCTAGAAAAGAGTTTGTTTATGAAAGTTACAAACTTGATTAAAGCTATGAAAAACATAATTAAACAAAAATTATATGATTAAACTAAAATTATGAAAATTGGGAGTTTTACATTTAAAAAATATATATATACAATACACAAAATTTTAAGTTCCAGTACAAATAAAAAAGTGATGCTTGATTTCAAGTCCAAATGACAAAGTTCTGGTCTTCTAATGTTGAAGTTGAAAATTAAAAAAAAAATAGAGAGGGGTATATTTTTGTAGTAATGTCATTAATGCATTAATCAATGTTTACATTAATGATTGCATACACGTAGGCTAACCTAAGCCTACTTAGGCATTCATTGTGTAGATAGTATGACTCATTGGGATTCTTGGATGTTTTCCTCATGACCTGTCCAACTAGTTTATAGACTGGAGAGGTGTCAATGCACTTCAACATATCATGCTTGGATATTTTCCTTTCTATATAGACCCCTAATTGTCTAATATTTTAGATTGATTTCATACAATTTTTGGTGTGTTCATTGTGCTTGATTTGTATCTTCGTGATTGTTGGTTTCTTCATGGTATCAGAGTCATCTAAGATATCTCCACGCCGTAAGGTGAACTAGCCAATTGAGTTTTTTTTTTTAATGGATTTCTTTCTCTAATTATTTGCAAGATGTATCAAGGGTTTGAGGAGGTAGAATTTTTTTCTCATTCAATCCATTTGGAGGGCATAATCTCCCTTGCCCATGTTGAGGAATCATATCCTCTATTCAGTGAATCATTCTCTACGTAACTAGATTTTCTTGCAGTCCTTCAAGTTTTTGCAAGAAAGTGTATTGAATATCTTCATGGAGGGTTTGTTTCCTTCATTCTAGTTCATTTTTTTTCTTGCATCCTTGTGTCTAGCGCAACAATTGTGCCTGCTCTTGAGGCATGATTCTGTTCTAAGGAGGTCCAAATTGTGTGTTGAGGTGGAGGCAAGGATGCAAGAAGGGACGCATGATTTTCAGTTGGAGGATTCAAAAGTTGTTCCAAACTCAATTTTCTTTTTTTTCTTTTGAAATCATTGTATGTGCAATTTCGTAGGGGAAACCCTAACTTCCTTATGCAATTTTGCATAAAATTTTCTAACATATTGGAATTTTTTTTGTGAGGAGGCACTATTCATGCTGATGGCTGTCATATTTGGTGAAAGGAAAGGAGGCACAATTCAACAAATTTTTATTTTTTAAGCCCCTGGTTTTATGTTTTTTTAAGCTCCTAGTCCTGTTCAGTCCAAGGGAGCTTGCTTTTTCATTTTTTCCCCTCATTTTGACTTTTTGATGCATTGCAATTTTTTTCAAAAATCTGAAATTGTATTTTTGTAAGGAGGGTCAAATATTTTGTAAAGGGTGAAAACTTCAATTTGTAATAACTTCTTCACTATACCTCAAGATTTGAGTTCTTTTTTCCCAAAGTACATCTTTTTTTTCACCACAAATCCATGGAGCACAAAATCACAGGGTCTTGCACCAAGATGGTTGTGGTCTGAAATCAGGAAATGCTTGGACGTGAAATTGAGGATAGTTACACTCAAAATTTTGAGATGGAACAAAAACAAGGATCGAAGTGCTCTGAGTCTCTTTCTCAAACTACTATCTAAGTCAAAGCAGTATGGAATCTAATGTTACTATCGTGCCTTTAACACCTTTCAATTATCATGATTGGAAGATGAAAGTAATTCTTGTGCTTAAGAACAAAGGCTTATATAAGGTAACTATGAGAATAGAGAAAGAACCTACAACAACTCAAGACAAAGAAATTTTTTTCAATAAGTGTGATCAAGCATTTGGCTTCCTATGTCTAAATTTATCTCTCAATTTTTTGTTCCATGTTGAGAACTTGAAAACACCCAACCAAGTTTGGGAAGGTCTTGAAAAACTATTTGGGAAAATAGATGAACTTAGAAGCCACGAGTTGGAAAATCAACTCTTAGGTCTTAGTCCTAGGAATTTTTCAACTTTACAAGACTTTTTAACTAAGTTTAAATCCTTGAAGTTACACTTAAAAGATTGTGGAATTGACAAGAAAAAGGATCAATTAATCCTTACTGTACTTTCCAAGCTAGGTTCTGAATTTTCTATGTTTGTATCAACTTTCTACTCTACTAAAAGGGCTCTTGGAGCCTCATGGTCAATGCCCACTCTTGATAACTTCATTGCTGACCTCACAAGGGAGCAAAAATAGTTAATTCAAATTGGTACTTTGAAGTCTACGAAACCTCAAGGCCTCCTTGCAGGGAATGAAACACATCAAAATTCAAAAGGGGAGAAGAAGAACACTAAAAAGGACAAGGAAGTTAAGAAAGAAATCAAAATTGACAACTCCAAAAAGGACTCTCAAGGTAAAAAGTGAGTTGCATGCATCTTTTGTAAAAATATTAGACACGATGAACATCAATGCATGAAGAAAAAATTGAATTTCTACAACAAATTCTCAAAAATAATAATATAGGGATACTTGATTCTATGAAGGAATCTTCAAAATCCTTAGTTGCTAAAGCATCTTTATCTCCATCATAGATTCTAGAATCTGGTGCTTCACACCATATCGATTCTTCACAGGTTGTCTTTTCATCCTTAGAACCATCAAGTATTTCCACAATCACCCTAGGTGATGATACTCCAACATTGGTAAAAGGGAGAGGGTCTGTTGAAGTTGAAGGAGGAACATTTGCAAATGTTCTAAGTGTACCTTCACTCTCAACTAATATCCTTTTAGTGTATGAAATAACTCATTTAGGGAAGGGAAAGATAGTAAACTTCTCTCCAAATTCAATTGAGATAAGAGAATTACAAAGCAACAATTTGGTAGCAATAGGAGAGGAAAATCACCAATCCATATTATATACCTTCTCCAATTTTTCCATAGATATTTCTCCAAAAGCACTACTAACTCATTCAGACGAAGTTAGCAAACTATGGCATGAGTGGTTTGGCCATCTTAACTATCGTTATCTTGAACAACTATATCAACAAAATATGGTTAAGGGATTACCTAAGGTTATTTTCTAAAGAGCTTTGTAAGGGTTGTGCACTTGGTAAGTATCCAGAAGAAAATTTTGACAAAGGTAAATCATGGAGGGCAACACAAGTTTTAGAAGTTTTTCATAGTGATGTTTCGGGGGATTTTCCCCATCCATATTTTACAAAGGCTAGATATGTTCTCACCTTCATTGATGATTTCTCATGTTTTATATGGGTCTAATTTCTTAGGAAAAAATTAAAACTGTTTGAGTCTTTTCAAGATTTCAAAGCTCTTGTCAAAAAACAATCAAGGAAATTCAGCAAGGTTCTTCGAACAGATAATGGGAGAGAATATGTCAATAATAGTTTTGAGTAGTCTTGTATATCAGCGGGGATAGATCTGTAGCACACAATTCCTTATACACCACAATAAAATGGTGTTGTAGAACAAAAAAATAGATCTTTAAAAGAGATGGCTAATTGTATGATTCACTCTAAGGGCCTCACACCATCATATTGGGAAGAAGTAGTCAACTATGCATGTTACATACAAAATAGAGTTCCACATAAATCCTTAAAGGGTATCACTCCCTTTGAAGCTCAGAAAGAATGGAAATGAGTAGTTGATCATTTCAGAGTTTTTAGCTCTCATGCCATGGCACACATTCCAAAAGAATAACACAAGGCTATGGACCCATAATCCAAATATTGCATCTTTGTGGGATATCTAGATGTTGTAAAATCCTATCACCTACTCCACCCTACCACACATGAGTTGTTTATTAAGATAAGTGTTAAGTTTCAAGAAACATCTCTTGAAACTATACTTGAAACTTCTCAACATATTGTGGACTCTTCAGATCTAGATTACAGTACTGATGATTCAGATCATTCTCAGCAGATTCCTAGTGTAATATATTCTTCTTCTAGTTCTCATAGTGATGAGGTTTCATCTTCATCTAGTTTAGGGATTGTATTAGAAGTTGATAAATCTGCACCAGAATCACCCACATCTTACACTATACATAGGACAGATACAAGGGCACATGATTTAGCAGATGACTGACTGATTCAAGTATATTTTTAGGGGGGTCACATACCTTCTTTGCTTCAGTTTCTAATCCACAGACATTTAGAGAGGCATCAGGCACACTAGAGTGGGATATTTCTATGGATGAGGAATATGATTCCTTGATTAGAAATCACTCTTGGGATTTGACTTCACTTCCTAAGGGAAGGAAGATAGTTAGATGTAGGTGGATATATCGAACTAAATTTGTAGAAGATTGATCAGTTGATAAGTACAAAGAACAATTGGTAGCCAAAGGTTTTTCACAAGTTGCACGCATTGACTATACAAAAACCTTTGCACCAGTTGCTAAGATGACTTCCATTAGACTCACACTTGCTATAGAAACATTACATGGATGGGATATACTTCAGATGGATTTGAATCTAGTGCATTTCTTCATGGAGACCTTTAGGAGGAAATCTACATGGAACAACCACCAGGGTTTGTTTAGGATATATCCTTAGACTCCTACCTCGTATCTTTAGGTTTTACTAGATTTCATTTTGATCCTAATGTGTATCTACTACAACAAGATGATTCACTTTGATACTGGTTCTATATGTTGATGATCTTTTGATTACTGGGATTACTTCATCTGCCATTGTATTAATGAAGACATCATTTCAGGATAGATTTGACAATATAGACTTGGGTTTATTGCACTACTTCCTTGGAATTGAGATTTCATAGTCAACTTTAGGGCTTACTCTTGCACAACCCAAGTATACTCTTGATCTACTTGCATGGTTTCATATGACTACTTTAAAACCATCTCTGACTCCCTTTCTTTCTAGATTCAAGCTTGAGACTTCATGTACTACACCATTGGTTGATGCTACATTGTATCAACAACTTGTTGGTATTATTATATACTTGACTCATATCATGCTAGAAATTACCTATGCAGTAGGCATGGTTTTGAGATTCATCCAAAAACCTCATGAACTACATTGGAAAGTAGCTAAGAGGATCCTTCACTATCTTCATGGTATGCTTGGGTTTGGGATTCACTACATATTTTATTCATCACTTGACTTGGTTGGTTATATAGACTCAAATTGGGTTGGTGACACTGATCATTGTAAATCCACTTCATGTTACAAATTTTCACTTGGTTTGGGTCCTATTAGTTGGTCTAGAAAGAAGAGGAATGCTATTGTTATTTCATGCACAAAGGAAGAGTTCAAGGGGGTTGTTAACTTAGATACTAAGGAAATATGGCTTCAAGGCATTCTTTTTTATTTTGGTACTCCTTTCAGGCAACCTATAGTCATCTATTGTGACAACCAGAGTACTATTTAGATATGCAAGAATTCAGTTCAACATCAACAAACCAAACACATAGAGATTCATATGCATTACATTCAAGAGTTGATTCATGGTCAGATCATTGACTTAGTCTTTTACCAGTCTTCAGAGTAGGTTGTTAACATCTTCACCAAACCCTTCATTGAGAGCAAGTTCATTCATCTACGAACTCTTCTTGGCATGCAGTCTATATCAACATCATCATAATCCTTGGGGGGGCTTTCTAGTCTTCTCCACATCTTCTCTCTTTTTGGAGGATAGTTTTTTTTCTGATTGGGTTTTCTATCTTACTCTGTTTTTAGAGAGATTGCATTGTACATGGGTACCTCACCAAGCTAGTAGTCAGGACCCATTTTATCCATGCCCATCTAAGTTATGCTTACAAGGGGGTGTCAATGTATAAATTAATGCTTTCATACATGTAGGCTAACCTAAGCCTACTTAGGGATTCATTGTGTAGACAATATGACTCATTGGGATTCTTGGATATTTTCCTCATGAGTATCCCAACTAGTTTATAAACTGGAGAGGCGTCGATGCACTTCAACACCTCATTCTTGGATAATTTCCTTTATATGTAGACCCTTGACTGTCTAATATTTCAGATTGATTGCATACATTTTTTGGTGTGTTCACTATGCTTGATTTGTATCTTCATGATTGTTGGTTTCTTCAACATCAAATGACATAAAAAACTCATAGTAGCAAGAAAACTGTATCCATATGTATAGACATTATAATGATATGTCTCTATGGATGAATAGTGTAGGGAAAATAAATTTAACCTCCTCAAGAACATAAAATCAATGAATGACAAATATTATATATGGAAATAAAGGTTATTTTGGCCTTTTGGTTGTAATGGCAATGCTTGTTTGGACTATAAATTATTTATTTATGAATTATTCACCAAATCCAAGTTTTAAGCCCTCTCTTTTCCTACTATGTCAAATAAACTCTAATTTTGGAAAAGTGAAAGTGAATCCTAACTTTCTCAAACCTTTTGGATGAAACAAAAAAACTTACATACACTATAACCCTAAATTTCACCATGTTATGATAAAAACACACATAGAAAAATAGAGATATATTTCTTTAAGACTTTTTTATTCTCCAAATTATTCAAATATGTAAGAGAAGAGCATACTAGATTATCTAAAAATATCCATGCAAGTTTATAAGATTCTAAAACTCCAAAAATTATAAAATAAAAACTTGTACTAACATATATGCTTTGATACCATGTGTTAGAGTTTAAATTTAGATCTTGTGGACATGGAAAAAGTAACCCTTCTACTTTTTCTCATGTTCAAGCCCTCCTAGTGGACTTTGGCTTGATTTTTCCTAGATTTAATGTTGCAATGTGGTCAACATGTTCACATTATGTCTAGACCCTTGTGAATCATTAAGACTTCTAAGATCTGTCTTGTAAAAGTGTTGTGAAGTGTTGTGACCCACTTTCACACTTTCCTAGGACCCTTTCATCAGAATTCACCTAAATAACCCCTTTTTATCACTTACCAAGTCTTATTTCAAAGTGTTGTAAAGAGTTGTAACAAACTCTCACACTTTTCTAGACTTGGCATCACTAATTCAACCCTGACCCCTTAATACACTTTTATTATGTAGGAGTGTGTTTTGATGATATCCCCATTGAATAACATTTAATACTTTAATTTTACTAAACCCGATTGAAATTGCCACAGGTGAGACCAAGTCACCGCCCAGGGTGACTCAGTCAATAAGTAGAAAAATCAAAATAATTTTAATTTCTTGGTAGGATTTTATTCTCTTACCCTTGAGGTCAGCCTATGATGTGTTATTTTTGTGAATTAATGGAAAATCAAGTATAAATAAAGGGATTTTCTCTCATTTTAACATCTATCTAATTCATCCAACATTCAAGCATTCATTCACTTAATCATTCTCAAGAATTCAAG